>JANGFJ010000202.1:0-24330 GCA_025758675.1 Naganishia antarctica | reverse complement strand
GTCTACTCCGGCTCACCATAGTTTTCGTACCAGGTCTGGGCATTCAGAGGGTCGAGTACGGTTGAACAGATTCGTCGAGACGGGGATCAGTCAGTGGTGGAGGGATTCATTCAGAGCTGAAGCTACAATCTACAACTGGCATCATGGATGCTCAAGAAGAGCGCGAAACTAGGCTGACATCTGACGTCACTCGCGCTAACAAGCCTTTTTGATCTTGCGACAGTTGAGGTCGGATCGGAGGCGCGACTCTCTTCGGATGGTTCATTGACATGGATGACATGCTCTTCGGATATCAGATCATCTGCCCTGGGCTCGAACCACAAAGGGAAATGCCAAATGAAGCCTGCAAAGAATATCCACTAGAACAGAATGACACGTTGGTATATGATATAACTCTCCCGAATCCGGTCCAGGGTCTACACGTGCTTCCTGCCATCGTCTCCCGCCCTCTCCCACACTGCCCTCAAATTCAAAAATCGTCCCAGGCTGTGCACCTCACGTATCTGCCACGCTTCTCGCTCAATTGACAGCTTTGACCATTTATCCGCAGGGAGAAGGTGGGATGATGCGTCCTCCCGAAAGAACAACGATTTCTGGGTGTACAGTTCCTGGATGTGGTCCACCATGGATATCGGACTCGACAATGGGAGGTTGATGATCCGTCGTGATCGGAACGACTGAATTGCTTGACAGAAGCTCGAAGATGCTCTTTTAGCGCTATCAAACCCCGCTTTATCCGATTTGCTCCTTGATGAGGGTCCAACACGGGTAGAGAGCGTTAATGTCTCTCGAGATGGCGAATATAGTATCCGTGAGCGACAGATATGGGAAGTATCTGTTGTCGCCGAAAGCAGCGCCGATGTATCGCAGGTAGCGTCGTAGGGTACTGTTCCCTTGCAAGGCTCGCGCCCGCCGGGCTGTGGTTGTTCCACTATATTTGTGTAAAAGACGACGTCGGGAGGATCGTTGCACATGATGTGAAGCGTTCCTTGGGGTAATTCATATGTCGACTAGAAGACACTCGGCACAGGTCCCGTCAGCGAAAGACCAAGGCAAAATCGAGAACGACTACCCACCCTCCTTGTTCGCGCCTTTAACCGTTGCACCAGATCGCAAAGGATCACCCACCGCCTCCGATCCACTGCATTCCAGTTCCCTTCGTCCTTCAACTCGAGGTAACGCGACTCTATCGGTCCATCAACGCTCGACCGCAGAGCCTTGATCCGCATGGTCTTTCCCTCGTCGAGGATGTCCATCCGCTCCGAGGCCGTCATGGCGCTCAGTATCGGCCGTGTGCGTCGACGACGCTTGACAGTGGAGAAGCTTTCCTCGTCAGGGCCGACGTCGAACGAACTGTCCTGCTCGTAAGGGTAAACGATCAACGACGATGTCGGGGTAAGTGGGTATTCTCTCGCTGGGAGCGGAGAGGCAGTTATGGGACGCAGGATGTTGACAGTCCGCCGTGGCAAAGGAGATCCTTGGAACCGAGAATGCGTCGATCGTCGCTGCGGGCTTTTGGTGACATCGCTATCTCGGTGAAAAGAGCCTCTTCGGATCTCGGAAACTCTTCGAGGCGTTGCTGATGCCTCGAATGCGGTTTCTGACCGGATTTGCGGTTTCGCTATCGAGGAAGACGGTATCGATGGTTTTGCAACTGGTCGTTCCTTGGACAAAGATGATGTGCATCTCCCGGAGATCGCGTTCTCAGACGTCGAAGCGGTAGGCGGAAGGATCGGCAATTGCCTTGCGTCCGCTTGAACTGAAAGACGAGCATCGCGAACCAGCTTCACGATCTTGCGAGCCTTGTTCGCGCGACGCTGACATGTGGTGTTGTTGGCCGTCACTGCGTTCGTGACATCCTCCGTTCGTAGATTGGTGGATGCTCGACTTCCGCGGAGAGGAGGGATTCTATTCGAATCCTTTGGTAATGTACCGTCGATGATAACATCCGTACACCTTTTCTCTGGTATTGAGATCACCGGCTCCGGTACGATTCTGGAAAGCCGTCTTGGAAGTGTTTTTGGTTGGACAGGTTGAATTTCCGGGGGCGTGGACCTCACTTGATCCCTCCCTCTCCCTGCAGTACCTCCAGTGTCCTTCCCAAAGACTGCCTTTTCCACTCCCATAGCTCTTTGCAGCGTAATATCCTCCAATCTCGCTCGTCGCCTTTCCCGCCAGTTCAGTTCCAGCGTGCGTAGCGTTTCCGGTGTCGTCTTGGAGACTGGCGTAGAGTCTGACGATACTACCTTATTCGGTTGTACTTCCGTCGGATGCATATCGTTGAAACGTTGTCCGAGCGTCTTTGGACGGGTGATGGTTGTTATTAATTCCGGAAGAGGTGGGGAGGCTTCCTCCACGTTGGGTTTGTCGAATCGAATACGGCGCCGGGGATGATCCATATTGACGATTGGCTATAGATGCGAATGGGACTCTCTGTCAACCCTGTCGCAACCTGGTATCCAAGCATCAGATTATATGGATAGCACTTTGGTACAGCATCTGACTGTCTGACATCAGTCCAACATCAACGACGGTCTGTTGATCGAGCTTCTACGCCACAAAGTAAACAATAAAGTAAAGTGCGGAAAGGGACTACAGCCGCTGCGCGGTGAGATCTGTCGAAACCGACCCAATTCTCATCCATTGTAAGACAGATCAAAGCATTCCAACAAGTCTGCAGGATTCGAAGAGCCGTGCGACTTCCGTCGATCCGGCCACCATGACACAACCAGCTCTTCAACTTCATCGTTCTGCGCCTCGAAATATCCGCCAAGATATCAGTACTCCGGTCTCAGCCCTTAGGATCTGCATAGGTCGTCTGAAGGATAAGCATGTTGGAAGGAAAGTAAGGGTGTATGGACGGTGTGTGGAGGTGAGCTTCGTGTTTTTGCATTAGGTTCTAGATAAAGACTTACCGCGTCCGTCGTCAATAGTACAATGTTTCCCGTTCGTTGCTGTATCTCCGGGACGACCTCCTACCAATCACCACACCCGACGACACATCCGAGGAACAAAACACAAGAGAATACACAGCGGTGGTAGACTGTAAAACACTCCTGATAGCTAATCGACATGGCGATCAAGACGAAAGTGAAGACCCGACCATGGCTCCAGCGGGAGTGGGAAAACGCCAATCGACATTGCGGTTTCAACCTGGCGAGGGATTCTGCATCGTTGGGTGGATTGAAAGAGTCGTTGATGAGGCGAGTTGGACCTCTCATCGATGTAGCCTCTCACGGAGCTTACTTATTCCGATCCAGAATACCGCTGCGTTGTTTCATGTACCGCCTAGTCTTCACGCTCCAAGATACCTCATAGTAGCGATTCATATCTCGCCTTGCGAAACGTATCTTCCGCATGATGGCAGGCGTCGGATTCCTCTATGACCGGGACCTCGGTCGTGACGGGGACTTGCGGGCACTACACGCAACGAGGTCGGCATCTGGACAAGAAACCTACTCAGAATTGGACATGGTCGACTTGAGTCTCTTGGCAGCCTTTTGATCGGGGCTAACTGCTGCAAACAACACACGGACAACCAGCATGTATGATTCTTTAACATCAAACCCATGTTTTGGGTGCATCGCGAACAATTTCCCAGTCCGTGAGTGCCATCTTCTATCATCATCATCATCATCATTCCCCACGTATTGAGACATCTATTGGTTCTTTGCCTTTTCCCGTTCCTGCTTCTTCAAGGCTCGCTCACGAATGTCCTTGTGAAGACCTAATCACGGAGTTGGCAACACGATTAGCAGTCATTTCTCTGTATATGCGTACATATCAGGACATACGCAAGTTGTACCAGATGGTAATAGATTCAGGGATGAAGCCGACAACGTAATCCATCAATGCATGAGTCCAGAAAGGAGTGGATTCGTAGGCTCGACCTTGAGCGCCCCGAGTGAGACCGATGGAGGTGAGAGTGGATCGAACGTAGGCATCGGGAGTGGGAACAAGGGCGGAAGCCTTTCGGATCTTGGACATCTTGGAGACCTACATTGGCGGGAAGACGAGGTGATCAATTTTGGGTTCGTACCAGACAATTGGTGGTGGATTGCAGGACTTACAACAAACGAAGGCACAATCAACCGAACGGTGATACCTTGTTCCTTGACTTCCTCTCCGAGGGCTTTAGTCCACGTAGCCAAGAACGCCTTGGAAGCCGAGTACGTCGCAAGAAGGGGCGACGGAACACGTGCGCCGAATGAGCCAATGTTGAGAATCAGACCGTTGTGTGCGTTGATCATCTGGGGGAGCACGAGTTTGGTGATGGCGAGGGTGGAGTTGATGTTCTACGTGGGGCGAAGAGAAGGGCGGATGAGTATGGCGAGCTTGAGAGTGAGAATGGCAAAATACTTACGACTTGGAGAATGTTGGCGATTTCTTCATCGGGAGTTTCAGCGAACGGAACGGGCATGTGATGCGAGACACCGGCGTTGTTGACTGGACAGAACACAAGTGCAGGAGATGAACAAACCTGTTCACGAGGAAGTCGAGACGCGCTTACCGAGGACACCGACTTGAACCCCTTGAATGGCGGTTTGCAACTCAGCAAAGGACGCGCTTTTGGACGCAAGATCTATGGCAACAACCTTGGCCTGCACCTTGTACTTGACACCTGCAAAGATCCGTCAAAGGGCATTAGCACCGTACGTAAACCGTTTGCTACGAGGAAAACAGACAACGAACCGATTTCTTGCGCAAGTTCTTCGAGGACTCGCTTGTTACGAGAAACGAGGAGAACATTAAATCCGGCCTTTCCGAGTTGTTTGGCGAATGATTCTCCGATACCAGAAGTGCAACCGGTGACGACTGAAGAGTGGAATGAGATGTTGAAGATGAGCTTCCAGAGATTCTGACGCGCAATGGGGAGATGCAGAGGTACGAACCTGCCCAATTTCCTTGCTTGGAGCCGAATGACTTCAACTGAGGACGCACAGAGAGTCAATATTCAAGATGTTCACGCATATTCAGAGAAGAAACTCTACGTACGCTGGAACCGCCAAATGCGAAAGTCTCTGCCAAGAACGTGATCCACGACACGACGATTTTCGCAAGGACGAGTGCACCAAGGAGAGCTAGGATGAACGCTTGAATAGGCATATCGAGGACTGGTGCAGAACGACGCAGGATGAGTAACGTGAAAAGGAGAAGACAGGTGGGGAAGCCGACTTGCTGAACTTTTGGTCGAGGATGTGGAAGACGTGGTGTGCGGGATTCGCGACGTGGACGTCAGCACCAGTGACTCTGTGGTCGACCATCTTGCTGCTTTGGAATGCTGCTGTAGGAGGTCAGGGCACGTCGAGGATGAGTGCTTGACTGTTGATGGATCTTTCCAAAGAAAACCCGGCTATCAAGGTGAACGTGAACAGCGTGCATTGGCTGGGGATTTTTGACAATTGGGAATTTCGAGACTTGCTTCAAAATTGATCAAAAATGCTTTGAATAACCCCAAAACTCCCTCCTCAATATGCTGCCCAATTGGTGACGACATCAACCGGTGATCGACCGGAGTCGTTTCATCCTCATCCGGCACCTCTTCATCAACCTTATCCCAGAGTATCCCAACAGGATCACATCAACTATAGGGGACGGCTAACATATACGCTCACGTCCTCAACATGCCGCCCTTCACGGCATTCCCCCTGGTGTCGGGGATCAAGGACAAGGTGGAAGCGGTCTTGACCGTCGGAGAAACCATCTACGTTGCGTGCGCAGGAGGAATCCTCCAGATATACGAGTTGCAGTATTCCCAGGATAGTAAGTTTACAGATCCCTCTCGTGATAGCTATTTTACGGAAATGTCTTGCAGTCGGTTCCAGCGTCCCGAAAGCAAAGCTGATAAAGACCAAGAAGGGGATTGCGAGACGGCCGATTGACCAACTGGGTTATGTCGAGGATACAGACACGTTGGTAGTCCTGAGCGGTAAGCTCCGGTCCATCAGGCCATTTTGCAGCTACTGCAACTTGCTATCCGAAAGCAGAATCGCAAATAACACTCTGGGACCTTCCGAGTTTCAAGAAGCCCACCATTCTGGCTCAGCTGAAGAATGTCCAGTCTTTTGGCGTACACAATACCCTCCAACCCGTGAACTCGCTCTTGGCACGGAGTAAGAAGAAGAAGACCGAGTCGAAGGACGATAGAGTTACGGAAGAGATTCCCCCAACGGCCAATGACAATGATGTAGGAAAGGCCACGAATGAGGAGGAAAAGGTCTTGGTTAGTACTTTGGTGGTTGGATGTAGGAAAAGAGTCGCCGTCATGGCATGGTCTAGCGGGAAACCTCTCGGAGGGACCAGGGTAAGCTTCACCATCCTTGTAGCAATCTCCCAAAGAGTTCATTAACAGAATCTCCCTCCCCATGCAGGATCTCGTTCTTCCGCATTCTCCTCGACTCGTCATCTTCCCATCAGCAGAATCAGCCGCGATCACTCACCTTCATGTATCGGCCACGGATTTCTACATCCTGCGTATACCATCATGGCCTTCCCCTTCAACAATACCGCTCACGTTCTCGGAAGCACCGACGATAGCCCTGCCTACCTCTGTCGTCGGTGTCTCCTCAGAGTCGAGCCGGATGGGAAATGTCGGAACCTCTGGTCCTGGATCAGGGTTCAGCACAGCCAACGTGGAGAGAGCCGGATCTCCAGGTATGGCGCCTGGTTCGAATACTGTTTCGAGCGGAACGACCGGCGGAGGTGTTACGGGCGCATTCAGCGGATTGGGAGGGTACATGGGTAAAGGTCTTGGCGTCTTGAGAAGTGGAAGTGGGATTTCTAGTTCGAGGATAGTCGGTTGTGCGGTGCTTCCTGTCGGTGAAGAAGGATCTTCCGATGCAACTGCAGATTCAAATCGGGAAGGGCAGGTGTTGACACTGCGTGATGGTACGTATCCTGTCGTTTGGATGTGTCCCCGGGTTGCGAAGTTGGCTGACTTGATGCGTACAATTCAGGCACCGGAGTATTTGTGAATCAAGATGGGACGGCCGCAAGGGACGTTGGTATCGCATGGCCGTCTTCGCCTGAAGATATCGGTACGTAGGATCTGGGATAATGCTCAGCTCAAATGCCCTCTTGATGCTAATCAACCCGTACAATATTCCCACAGCTTTCTCAAATCCATTTATTCTCTCTATACTTCCGCCAGCCAGTCATTCTTCTTCCGCAGCCCAAAGCAGTTCCGCTGCGACTGCCTCGTCAACGATACAAATTCGATTGTCGACTTCGTTGAATGTACAGCAAGTGATACGGCTGCCCACGCAAATTTCGTCAAGCTCGCCTGCTGCAGCGACCTCAGCCGCTCAAGCAGGATCGAGCATACGCTGCTTGGCCACGACTCTGAAATCAAGTCGTTTGCAGGTCCGCAGCGAAAGTATTTCGGTGAGCGGCGGACCGCTCGCGGCGGTGTACGTGGCTACGCCCAATGACAAGCTTCAGCTTCAGACGGATGGCAATACAGTATGGGCCTTGCGTCAGGAAAGCTGGCGAGATCAACTCGATGAGATGATCAAGCTTGGCAGGTTTGACGATGGCTTGGGTTTGGCGAAGAGCTTGAAGCAGATTCCGAACGCAATAGAGAAGGAAGATCTGGTAAGCTAGAGGTTGAACGGGCATGGCGAAGTGTAGCCTGATACCCCTTTCGCACACAGGATGACTATGAACGCCGCCTAAGGACGTTATCCGCCCTGTCATTATTCTCGACACAGCAATGGACAGCTGCCTTTAACCAATTCATGGCACTCGACGTGACTCCAGCAAAGGTCGTTGCCCTCTTCCCGGAGGATCAGATCAGTGGCCGCCTACATATCCCACAAGATGAATGGGTGGAAGTCTTTGGTGGGCCGGTCGGCGGGAGACTTGTATCTGCTCCGGTAGAGGGAGAAGAAGGAGACGTCATCAGCAAAGACAAACAGGAGCGTGCCGATAAGGGAGGCATGTTGGGTCACATGACACACTTGGGATTGAAGAAAAAAACAAGTGTCGATACTCTTATGGACAAGGCCAGTCAAAGGGAAGGATCAACACATACCGCCGTGGCCGACGACGAGTCAGGATCCAGTCAGGGATCGGTCAAGGAATTCGCCGGTATGTAGTAGACTCACCCGGGATATTCGACCGTATCCGATCTACGTATTGATTGTCTCCACTTCTCCGTACTTCCAGTCTACCCACCGGCAGCCGTGGAAAATCTCATGATCTACCTATCCGATAGACGACAAAAGTTGGCTGGAGCGATAGCAAACCTGGATCAACCCCTGCCATCTATCGAGTCTTTGCCGGCATTCAAAACGGTGACGACGACTGAATTGATCCATTACCCCTCAGTACCGATGACCGATCTCACCGCCGAGGAGCTTGTCAGGGTGTCCCAGATAGTGTATACTGCCCTGATCAAAGTGTATCTAATGATTCGACCGAGCCTCGTTGGAAGTCTATGTCGTATAGAGAACTGGTGTGAAGTCGAAGAAGTCGAGGAGTTGTTGAAAGAGCGATCTGTGAGCCCGGTTTCCTACGTCTCACTGGCGATCGCGCTCACGTTTCTCACTCTTTGTCTCACAGCGCTTCAGCGACTTGATTGATCTATATCAAGGCAAGAAGATGCACCAAAAAGCCTTGAATTTACTTCGCGAGTAAGTCTGAGCCGTTTTGTACGCAAGCTGGAGGTCCAACATCAATTGGACCCTGTTCATCAGGCAATCGAGAGATGAAAAAGACAAATTGGACAAACTCGATCCCACCATACGGTACCTACAGAAACTGGGGCCGAAATACACAGCTCTAATCTTTTCAGAGGCAAAATGGGTCTTTCAGGAAGATTCCCGCATGGCTTCAAGAGTAAGCCTCGCTGCAATAGGCAGATTCGAATTTATCTTACGTCCTTTACGCCCCAAAGATATTCATCGCCGATGAACCCGAAGTCGAAGCTTTGCCTCGTCACGAAGTGGCTCAATACCTAGAACAGCTCGACAAGCCGACATGCATACAGTATCTGGAACACATTATACAAAAACTAGGAGAAGCGGGGCCCGACTTTCATGATAAATTGGCCGAGCTGTACTTGGCGGATGCTCGACGGGACTGGCCTGGACGAACGGAAGGCGAGTATTCCGAGACTAAACACGAAGACTGGCGTCCTTACATTTTCTGCCCCAGACCCAGATACGTCATCATACAAGCGTCTACTTGAATTCTTGCAGCATTCTACTCAATATCGACCGGAAAGGCTCTTGGGCAGATCCGAGGTGGAAGGTGAGATGCGAAATTCGGCTTTGTCGTACTCGCTCGTGGCTCATGCCTCGCTACAACTGGCAGACATGCCGCGGGCTCGTGCGCTGCTACTAGGGCGCCTGGGAAATCACGAAGCAGCGCTCCAGATCTACGTGAATCGCTTGGAGAGCTATACGGACGCAGAAGAGTAAGTCTGAACAGGAGGCACAGCTTCTATGGATTCTGATTGCTGTCTTCCTTCCATAGCTATTGCGCCAAAGTGTATCAGTCTCAGCCGGACCCCAAGGGTGTTTTCCTGCAGTTATTGACAATATATCTCCGGCCAGGCGACTCCCAAAAAGCAAAACTTGAGCCGGCACTTAGATTGATTGCCACGCATGGTACCCGTGTAGACGCCCAAGAAGTACTCAACCTCTTGCCACCACGGGTCACCATGACCGACGTGCATGAGTTTTTCGTCAAGACGCTGCGGGACGGGCATGCGAAGATGAACCAGTCAAGAATCACGAAGCAACTCTTGAAGACACGCAAAGAACAAGTAGATCGAGGCCTGATGCAAATGCAGCAGAAACGTGTTAGGATTACAGATATCAGGATGTGAGTTCCGATAACTCAATGCGGGGATCAGGATTTGAGGTTGACCTCGACTAATATATCGTTCAGTTGCCCTCAATGCCACAAGAGAATAGGGCAGTCTGCAATTGCGGTTCACGCTCCGAGGTAAGCCGAAAGCCTGTCATGATTGCGGTGGCTTTGTCTCATTTTCTCGCCATCCAGTGGCGTCGTTACTCATTATCAATGCCGGAGAGAGGGTCATTAATACTGGGCGCCAAGATCCAAGAAGCAGGTGCATTTCATGCAGTCGCCAATGATCCGCGAGGTCCGATGGCAATATCGCAAGGTCGTTTTTAGACCTTGACCTCAGATAAAGCTGCAGCCGACTATGCCTTGACGACTAGCTGCTTGATGTATACCATTAACGAGATTACACAGATCAACTCTTATAGTTGCGGGACCCATGTACTTGCTGGGCTGGCTAGCGAGGACCACAGCCCTATGCAATAGTGGTGTCGCGTATCTTTCATGTCCTCCATCATCTTCAATGCCAGCTCACTGGAGCATGCAAACCCTTCGGCGAGACTAGATCCTGCTCCGCCACCCGATCGCCCTATCTGAAGAATTACCATCGCTATCGCCCTGCAGATCATAGTCTTCTCCGTCATCCTTTTGCTCAAGGAGGTCTTCTTCAAGGCGTTCGTAAAATGCCAAATCGTCAACAACATCATTGCCTTCGTTGTCGGAGTTGTCCGTTCCATATCCATCATTCGCGCCGTTCGCGCCGTTCTCGCCGATGGCGGGTGGCATATCTTGATCAGGTGAATACATGCGTGCTTTCTTGCTGAGACCTGGATCGTCGTTTGGTGTTTCCGTCCCTTTCCGTTTCTTGAGCTTTGTTTGAGCTTCACGTCCGTTCGCCGTCGGCTTCTTCGTCGTCTTCTTGCCCTTCGGAAGAGGGAACGAGATCTCGACAGTCAATGGAGAATTGCCCGACTCGACGACATCAAGGGGCAGGCGAGTGAGACGAAGGGCATTTGGGCCAGGTTTGCAATACACAAGTGTTTTATCTATGCGATTGTGGCAGACACGTTAGTCGGGACTCTTTAACCAAGTCAGCCCTCCACCCACATGCGTTCGGAACGATGTCTGTAGATACGTAGTCAGTATCCAATCAATCGAGCCTGCCGGCAAGAAAACAGAGACTGACCGATGTCCAGATAAGCTTCCAAATAAAGCTGCATCACTAAACTCTCCGTTTGCTACTTATGCGTCATAAGATACAAGTCTTTCGCAAATTACGGGTCGTATCAAAACTTACGTCTTTGTTGAGGAATGCCGGTCCACCGCATATGGTGTCCAGGTTGAGACGGATCTTCTTGTCGGCTCCCGCATATCCGCTGCGGTCATCGCGGTCAACGAGGACGAAACCGTCGGTCTTGAGCCCTCTAACGACGTCGGCCAACTGTGTGAAGGTGAAGCGTCCTCTGGCATCCTTGGCAGCATTGACGAGCTTAACAATCTTCCAAGCCTCCAGCGTGACATCGAGATCTTCGATACTGTCCTCAGCTCGAAGGCAGTTGTCGCAATGTTCACATGGGGCGGAATGTTGGGGTTGACCCTGGTCAAACCCGGAACCGGGAAGCGATGCCGTTGTCGCAAAATACTACAGCAATGCACAAGATTGCATTAGTTTCTAGGATTGCCTTTTTCGTATGTCTGTACCAACCTTGGCAAAGAGAAACTGAAAGGGTATAAATGTATACTGTATTAGCGTAGTCTTATCGCCATGGACGCCTTGCTCTAGTAAGTTTACCTTTCGACATGTTTTCAGATCTGGACATTGAGCACAGGTTGAGCGAACCGAAA
Organism: Naganishia antarctica; assembly: GCA_025758675.1. Taxonomy (NCBI): domain Eukaryota; kingdom Fungi; phylum Basidiomycota; class Tremellomycetes; order Filobasidiales; family Filobasidiaceae; genus Naganishia; species Naganishia antarctica. The sequence continues at coordinate 12,675 of JANGFJ010000202.1, read as the reverse complement.
TTGGAAGCGGTGAAAAGCAACGGAACTCACCTTGTACGTATCTCAGAATTCCATTCACTGTTTAGGTCACGAACCGCATATCATGAACTTCCCATTTGCTCAATGCTGCTATATTCACGTACCTCTTGCGCGAGATCCTTCTTCACCTATGGTCAAGGCCAGCATACGGGTCATGTCCTGGCCGCGGTAATAAAGCAGGCAGTCTGCATCATCGCCATCACGCCCTGCTCTCCCCGATTCCTGATAGAGACCATCGATGCTTTTGGGGAGCTGGGAGGACGGATGAGCGGGACTGACACTTCCGGAAGTACACCACTCACTGTGTGATGAATAACGTAACGGGTGTCTTGCTTGTCGATTCCAAGACCTTTTTTCCCAATTGTCAAGAGCGAACTTTTAAAGGACAGTGCCCATTACCCACCGAAAGCGATCGTGGCAGCTACCAGGCTATTGGATTAATCGCATCTCAACTTGCAGCCCCTGACGCAGTGATTCAGTCACTCACTGTATCTCTCCATTCCTCCAGCGTTTGTGAACACGCTCCTTTTGGGCATCTGCAAGATCGGCGTGATACCACCCGGTCTGAAACAAACATTGGAAATAAGTCCGAAGGCATTGGTGCGCTCAAGCGGGAATATACCTTAATCTTGTTGGCGCTTGCCAATTGAATCTTATCAGCCACGTCTTCTGCATCCTGTCAAGCATGTCCAGATCAGTATTTGCGGATACTGAGAGAGACGCAGGGAGAAAACGATACCTTTTTGGAATGACAGTATACAATGCCGGCTTCTCCTCTGATTACAGCGAAATACTAAACAAACTGTCCCGTCGAAGCCAATGCCAGTCTCTATGAGCTCACATATGGTGCTTCAAGATCCACTCAGTTATAGCGTCGATCGCGGCCTTGGCATTAGCGGGCTTCGGGAGAACACTGTAATGAAGATTCGGTCTATATAGGGGTGACGTGAAGAGAACTGTGCCAGTCCTGTTCGCAGCTGCGGACGGATGCCATGTCAAGTGTAATGTCAATAAGCCTGAAGTATCTTAGGTGTGAAGCCGTCACGGGCTTACCGCAGCCGTCAGTGAGAGATGATGGCAGTACCAAATTCTTCATCAAATCTGGCATTCCTTTACGAGACAAGGTGGCCGTCTGTGCGGTTTGAAATGTCATTAGGCCCAGAGACAGCGGTGTAGAGCGAGCTACTTGTCGACTCACGACTGCGAGGATTGGGACTTTAGGGAAGGCAGTCTTCAACATATTCAGTTTCTTGTAATCCGGCCTGCAGGAAGGGGAGAATTCAGCGCCCGAGCTCTCGTAGTAGTCAAAAGGACGACGTGCCGGAAATCATGTCCATTCGCGGAGGCGCAATGTGCTTCATCGATAACGAATCTCGCTGGGAAAATAGGGAAGATGAGATCGGCATAGACATTGTCTAGGAAAAGGCTGGAGACATACCAATTTGGCCATTTCTGTGCAGCGTGTCGAGAACTATCCCGAATTCCTTGCTCTGTACCATCTTCTCTGGCTATGCAGCAAATACGTTTCAGGTATACAGGTATATCGACTCGATTTTCCTCTTGCACTACTCACTGTAACGTAGCATAACTGGCAATGCGATACCAGTACATCAGTCAAACGCAACGAAATCAGAACTCTGAACAGCGCTGCTTACCTTGACCTCCCCAGCTTTCGCCGAGATGGATGGATAATTCTTCTTTCGGCCAGTAGTGCATTTCGCAAGTATTCGAGCGTATAACTGCTGCTCTGTGGATTTACTTAAGCCCCCTGTAAGCATCTGGAAGGAAGAGCCGGAACACTTTCTAAGCGATATGTTTTTCGGCAAACAAGTCCGTCGAGACTCACTATACTTTCAACACCGGCTTCCTGTAGATGAGCTACTTGATCGTGCATGAGCGAGAGCAACGGCGAAATGACGATAGTAGTCCCAGGAGTCAGCAACGCCGGTAGCTGGTAGCACAACGATTTCCCTCCCCCAGTCGGCATAATACATAGAACACTATTAGCAGGGGAAATTTACAAAGACGATAATGCGTAAGCTTCGAAACGCAGAATGTTCACCCAAAATGAGGGAAAGACATACTCTCTCCCATCCATGACCGCATTGATGACCCCTTCCTGACATAGCCGAAAGCTCCGAATCCCCCAAACGCTCCGCAACTTCGATTTGATTTCCTTCGACCATTCGAAAGCTCCGCTCCTGGAGTCTGGCATATAGTCAATCAGACCTCCATTTGCAGCTGATGCTCGTGCTTTCGATATGCCGTTCGTCGCAAAATTCGCCCGAGCGTTGTCGATTGACGATGATCCGTTGATACCTAATGTTCCTGATGTAGTAGCTGATTCTTTCGATCTGATCTGGTTGAGAAGGCTTTCTCGCTGCTTCCGAAGGTCTTTCTGAAGGTCGAGCAGCGGTTTGACCTGTTTGTCGATAGAAGTAATCTGCGGAATTGTCCACAATCAGCAGCTTCATAAAGAGGTCCAGACATGACCCTCACCTCTGCATCTAATTTTGTCAACTCCTTCTTTAGATCCGGCCCACCATCATTTTCTCCTTCCCTGCCTTTTCCCTTTTTTGACGTTGTCGGATCGGTGCCCTTGTGCGCTCTCACGCGTGCTCTCGCTTTTGCAACAATCGAAGTCACAGATTTGTTGTTCTTGGAAGATGGTTCAACGTTGTACATTGGCTGCGCCATGGAATATGTTCGATCGATACCTGGAATCTGTAGAGCTTCAGGTGGCGGACTTGCAGGCATCGGAATCGGTTCCAGTTCGACCGGAAGGATATCATCGTCATCGTCTTCTGCTGCGACATAATCGCCCGCTTGCCGAGATGCAACATCATCGAGTTCTCTTTGACCGACATGCCGTTGATGAACCTGCAATCGAGGCGGAGGGGTTTCTTCTCTAGTATCCAGATCTACAATCTCCTCGTTTTCCGCAAACTGATAATTGTTCGGGGACGGTGCCGGCGGCGCAAACGCGGCGTTCATGGATATAGAGCGCTGCATGGAAAGGCGAGGAGGGATCGTAATCCGAGGCGGACTAACCGGCAACGAGACTGTTCCAAGTGGCATCGTCTCCTCGTCTGGAGGCTGTGTGTCGATCAGCCCTCGTCTTGACCGCATCAGATCGGCTTCTCTCTGGACGTTTTGCACTTGTACCGCTGTCGTGTGTGGAGGAGTGTCTTCTCTTTCGTCCAAATCAACGATTTCGTCATCCTCGTCATCCATTCCACTCGAGATCACTTGTACTGGACTTGGGCGCTCGGGTTGCGGTGGATTAGGAGCTCCTATCGATGTAGGTCTCGACGTCGGCTGGGGCGGTGCGACTGGAAGAACACGCCCTAGAGTGATTTTTTGCGGAGGAGCACTATTGTCCTTCATTCCCAAGGCCGCAACGAATGCACTCACTGCGGACGGGTTGGCTGAAGCCATCCAATCCGGCATGGGAGGGTAGTCTGTAGCGTTGCTGATCAGCCATCCGGTATCAAGCCACAAATCATGATTGACCAGCTCACTAGGCCTTTCATCCGAATCCAAATCCATCACCTCATCCCCTGCAGACTGCACGATCTGTATCTCATCTTCGTCGTCCTCCAAAAGCATCCTTGATGTCACGGAAGGCTGCTATCGCGCTCGCTTTCGCAGTGTCTTGGCCGAACTGATCAACAGAAACGAGACCGGTGATATCAGAGACTCAACATGGACTGCTGGGATGCGACACAGGCGATAGACAGGATGGGTGGATTGTTGGAAAGCCGTGGGTGAGATAAATCTGGCTCAGATGAAGAATAACTGTGCCTGATGAAGAATGAGCTTCCCTCAAGAAAGCTCGAACCCGGCGCGAACGAACCGAGACCGGCGGCCGCCCCCTTATCATTTTGGAGCCATACATTTGTGACCCTTTTGTGAACAAATTTGTCACCTTTTGGACGGCCAGACATCGTGGCGAATCCCGAACAGACCCCGCGATGTGCATCGGCCCGGAGAACGGATTCAGCCAACGACGGGTTTAGTATATAACGTTCAGAGCTCTATACCTATCTTTGCTACGCTACTCAAGAGTGTCCTAGCTCGCGCCACATCATGTCTTTCATCACCGAGATTTCTCACATCAACCTAACCGTTCCTCGCGGGACGCTCGAGACAGCGGCAGAATTTTACGCGGACACCTTGGGCCTGAAGAGGGTCCCGGTCCCATCTGCGCAGACGCACGAGCTGGCATGGTATGTTCACTCCCACTCCTTCAGCATTGGCCCTGCCCTAAACACCCTACTGCTGCAGGTTCAACATCGGGACGTCGGGTCAACAAGTCCACATCGCCTTTCCAGCTCATGATCAGGAACTCGCCGACAAGACCGCTCGTCGGCATGCGTGCCTCAAGCTCGCCTCTCCCGATGCGCTCCAAGAACTACAGACAAGAATATACTCTCATCATGAAAAGGGAGGTGATGGTGCACCTTTGCAAGCGGACAAGCCAGGCAGTGTAAACAGCGGTGAGTGGCATGTGCTTCATTTCCGAAGGCTTCTGCTGATCAGCTACGGGATGAAACTCCAGGAGCTCAAGGCAAAGAATATCCGACTCGGTTCTTTGCGCGAGACTATGCAGGTAACAGGCTGGAGTTCAGTTTGTAGACAGACACGTGCTACCCTAATATTCCATAGGTGTGGATTTGTAAGGTTTTTGTATCGATAACAAGCTATATTTCGCGGATGATCATTACAACACCGAGTCTCTTTAGAGCCTCGACTGCGTCGGCCACCAGCCTTCTCCCCAACACTCCACGAATCTCGCTTCCACCAGATCCTCCATACCATCCTCCACAACGGCCAGCTGACACCTTTCCCATCTCTCGTGTAGCCTCCTCAATCTCGACCAGACCTCTCCCGTAGGCAACCCATTCTTCTTTCGCCAGTCCGAGTTTGGGATATAGACTCTGCTCCGCTGGAATGCTTCTTCGTGTAAGATGTGCAGTATAGCCATGCCGAGGACAGGGAGAGTCAGAGGGAGGTAGCCTGTTGGATCGTTTTTGCTTTGTTTGACTCTCTTGTCGGTTTCAACGTGCTCTGGCGACGAGTCGCTGTCCGATGGATGACCGTTGAAACCGGATGGTGCCTCCCACATGCTATAGTCAAATGAAGCATTTGCAGTCGTTGTCCGAGAAGTGTCTCCGAGAGTGGTGCTCGCAAAGGATCCATTTCCGATTAGAGACCCGTTGGAATCGTAGTACGCCTCGAAACTCTGCGAGACGTCTTTCTTTGTCCTTCTCGCAGCAACATTCGCATGAATCTCCTCCTTGTCCATTTCGCTCATGTTCACTTCGATAACAGATCCATCCGTCACCACCATCAAGCGGAAACAATGTTGGATAAGTTTCCGCATTTTCCATCCTCTTTCTGCGTGTCTTGCGCGTGAGTCCCTGTAAAGTGTCCCGTATGCCGGTCGCTTGGGTTTTATTGCATCGGTTGCAGGCTGTGCTGTCGTCGCCGCCGCCTTGAGCTCTTTCCGTCGCTTCATGTACATATCGTTTTCTTTGGTTTGTTCCAACCGAACAAATCGATGGGCAAAGATCCGTAGATGCGGAACGTGAACCAAATGTTCGAGTCCGAACGAGCAGTTGGACCCCTCGTCTTGCTTAACTTCGCTTTGGTTTGACCGTGAAGCTTGGATTCTGGAGCCATTGAATTTGACTGGAGTCAAAGGGCGCCTCCTCCCGATATCATTTCTTGTTACTTGACTGACAGCAGTCTTGCCGGTGGCTCTTGGTGTGGAGTCGAGATCTTGGAAATCGTCGTCTAGATCGAACATTTGGACCTGTTTGAGTTTCTGACGATCTTGCTCCGCCTGGAATGCTGCCATTTCCTTCGTCGGCCACGTGAGTTCTGGCATGTACCTGGCGGCCTCTCTGATAGCCTGTTCAGACTCGAGGTCGGTGCACCAGTGGTTCTCGGTTTGAATTCGGAGGTACTCCATCAAGTACCGCCGGAATTGGCTATCATTCAGATGGTCCCGACTCAACTTGCAAGGATGACGCAGCTGGTAAGAGGCAGAGAAACGTGAGCTTTCAGTGCGGAGGCAAGTCAAGAAGTTGCACCAACATTTGCACTGGGTTGTGACGCAGAATTACTGAGCATTACGCTGCTGTCGCTTGGATCGAGGCCAGAAAATTGTGACGAGGTTGGCGTGGCCAGCGTGATCGGGTTACGACTCTGCAGCTGCGTTGTCGGCGTTTGACTAGCAGTAGGCTGCGATGGCGATAGCAGGCTCTCATATAGCTTTGCCTGGAATGGAATATTGTAAATCTCCTGCTTTCGACGATCTACCTCTTCGAAATGTGCATGTTCGTCCCACGCGGTGGCAAGAGCTATTCCGGCGGAAGTCAATACCTGCAGATCCGGAACCAATTGGCCGACTAACCTATAGAGCCACCATCTTGATCCACAACAATCTCCCTTATCGTTTCCCCGTTCCTTCTTGACCACTCCTTCAGTCTACCTCTGATTCTGACAACATCTCCAACATTGATGTTCGGATAGATATGCCGCTTGAATGTCCTTCTTTTCTTCTCGAGTTCCCATTTCCGGCGTTCCGCTAACGTCATGTATCGTTGACCATTTCGATACGGGGATTCCAATAACAGCGGTCCTGCCTCGCCGTTGCGGGGTCTCTCCACTACTTCGTGCTTCAATGTTTTCGACACCGGGAGCACATATGCGCCATTGCCATCATCGACTATCGAGTTTGTTGCGTCGTTAGCGGTACAATTGACGAAATAGGCTGAGCGTATACACACCGATCATGACCATTTTCATAGTGGGATCCTCGTTATCCCTCTCCAGCGGTGCATAGCTCAAGCTCGAGACCCAACCAACTATGTCGACGTTTCGAAAGGGACATTGGTCGAGCAGAAAGATCGGTTCAGCTAAGATAGTGAAGTGATTATCAGGAAGGACGCCCAATTCCTTGACTGAGATACGCTTACCATACAGCTGATTCCTACGCACTGTCTCGGCTCTATAGACATCTTGTATAGTACATTTGACAAAAGCTGCTGGGTGCCCAGTCCAGCTTTGCAGCTGGTCGTAGCTACATTGATTCTGGAATTGCGAAGCCATGTCGAAAGGTTGTTGATATGGAGCGCTAGTTCAGGTCATGTCGTGCTCTGTGTTCGGCTCGTGAAGGATGGCGGGATAGCTGGAACTCTCTGAGTGCTATGGTTGGCGAACGATTAAGCAACCTAGTATAGCCATAGGCCGTGAACTGCGAACTGTAATTCATGGCGGTGCGATTGGATGTTGACTATCTGATGTTTGTGAGCTGTTTGTGTCTTGGTCTGCTTTGTTTACTTTTTCCCTATTTCGTCATGTTCATGTGCTCTCGATCACTGGCTGTATGGCTTCCTGATTTAGTATACCGGTGTACTGGTATACTGTTATACTGGTACATTGCTACTGATCTAATCATGACATACGCTCGGTAGCACAATCCAATGGAATCTTGGGCGCAGATCGGTTCTAACGACGACCCATCGCAGGTAAAGATGAAAGCTCTCATCCAGCGATTTCCGCGATGTCCGACGCATGGACGACTTCGTACATCTCAGCTGCAGTCCGAGGCTCGAGCTCGACAGCCGTCTCGCAATGTGACAGCCCCCCACAAGATGCCATAGCAAAGGCAGGGCAGCGATTACACCATTGACATCATGAGGGTTCAACCTGGCGCCAATGTGGTTACGCCTTAGCTTCAAATGTTCGGAGTAATCTGGCAGCGAAAATCTCGAGCGTTGCTGGCGCGAATTTGGTCGCAAGTCTCAACAGTGTCTCAACAGGCTTCAACAAGCACCTTCGATGTCGATCAAGGCGACAGGTTCGGATGAGGCTCAGGCAAATTACTCCTCATAGCAGCAGTTACCCAAAAGACGTTAGCCCTTTATCAGTTTAAACTGCCCACTTGCGAAGACCACGTCATGCGGTAGCGCTACATACTAGCTTTATAGCGCCATCTGCTCAGGTTATCTCCATACTGGTGCATATTCCACATCCTAGCTATAAAGCTGGATCGGAAGAAGGCTCATGGCCTAACTCGCTATCTAATCTATCATCTCGTGCACAGCGAGTGTGATCATGGCTCCTCAGCCTGTTACCATCGTCCCCGCCGCCACGTTCTCCCGCTCGCCCCTACTTTTGTCATGACTCAAGATAGACAGCGACGACATTCGATTGGCGTGGGCGTGTTGGCTTCGGGATTGGCAAGAGCGGTCACTGTCATCGGCGGTATACTGACTGTTGTGCCGGATTCAAGAAGTGAATACGACGGTACTCCATTCCGAACCGTACGACCCGCAGGGATACTTCGGCAGCTCGATACCGATTACTAGACGAGTTGCCCTCGTGCTGTCAGCGCAAGTGGGATCACGTTCCAAATCAACGACTTACACCGCGTACATTCATCTCCAGGTCGATTTGTCTTGCAGCGGCAACAAACTTGACGGCCAGAGCTTGGCAATCTTCTGGTTCTCTACTCGCCGCCGGCGAAGCCCAACCAGCGAAAGTAAAGTTGTAGGCAAGATGTATCCCAGACTCATGTCAAAACGCAAAGTAATATTCGATGGGTCCAGTAAACAACGCTTTGCATTGGGAGCGTTTCCGTATGCACGCAGTTGCGAGGTTTCGCGAAAGTTGAGGTGATTCTCATCGTTGAGAGCACGAGCACTGGCTTTTCCAAACCCATCAGCTATAGCTTGCCGAGCCAGGATGGTGTCAATGGATGGCCGAATGCAAGCAAGGAACAGTGCCTCGAAAGGTTTCTGCTGAAGCCAGGCCGCACACATTTCGGAGAACCAAGGTTGATGGCCGTCGAGCTGGTATTTCTCCATCATTCGGTATAACCGTGCAGCTTGATCCCAATTCCTGTGTCGATGAGTGGTCTCGTGCGGACGGCAGGTGATGATGACCAACACAATTTCAAAGTCCTCTGACTTTGCGGCGATCGGTAGAGAATTCGACACTAGACGAAGGAGTGGAGCTCGACAACATATCCTGAAGGATCCGCTACCAGAAGGACAGGTTGTAGGCATGCGGGTGTTAGCCACGGCGCATCTTACATTCCAATAATGGGCCCGTGAACCACTCACCTATTGGCTTTCACATAAAAGTCGTGAAACCTAAAGATCACGTTATCCGATCTCCTAAACACTACATTGGCAGACCGGTCGTCGAAGATATCGCTGCTACGGCTGATCTTCAGGGGTGATCGTGCGAATTTGAAAGAAAAGACCGCTCGATCGTTGGGTACGGCATTTTCTTCTGCTTGACAGTATTGAAGAGGCTGATGGAATTGATGTCGGGGCCAGTGGTCCATTGCGGAACTCGGTCTGTCGTGTCTGTCGAGCTGCCGAGGTTGAAGCTCATTTCGTCCGAAGCACTTCTTGAGGGGTGTCTTGAATAGCAGTTGTCTGGTGAGCTCTGTAAGCAGAATGTACCATCAGACCGTAGGAAGTACACGCACCTTAAATGATCAAGAATGTTGAGCGACACATTCCCCTATCGTCGACGCCACTTTGCGCTTCGCCCCTCTGGTCGCGCCGCTCGCAACCTGAAACGCGCTTATCTTCCTGCCAATGAATGGTATATCTTGACGTGGAAGAGATGGCACAGAAACCGCCTGATATCGATTAGTATCCCGGAACAAGGATACTGACAGAGGACACACAGCTTGATACATCTGGCATCATGATCATGTGCACAAGCAAATTCTATCATTGACTACAATCGAGTTTTTCCTCATTTGATTCTCTGAAGAGTGTAAATACAGCAGGGTGGGGGGATAATTATTTGGCGGTTGAAGCCCGAGGTCGTAAAGCACGTGTCCGTTGAAGCTCTATGCGTTGGAACCCGTATACAATAAGAGGTCGGAAGATGCGGTGAAAGCTGGGAAAAGTATTGTTGTTGTTGAATGTCTATTGAGGTGTCGTCTTCGTCATTTGCAGACTAGGCGCGTGCCAGGGTGATGCCAACGTATCATGTGTAAGAAGCGTTGAGATCTTTTTGTTTTCGAGGCCGCCGTTGAAGCAACCGTTTGATACCAAGGTCCATTAAGCCGAAACCGAAACTACAGACGCCGGGGCGGATGCGTCTAGTATCGGTAGTGGTTGGCCTTGTAGGGACCGGCGGTGGGGAGACCCAAGTAGTCGGATTGGACGGGGGTCAATTCGGTCAACTTGACACCCAAGGGGATCAAGTGGGCTCGAGCGACCTCCTCGTCCAACTCCTTGGACAAGAAGTGGACACCGATGGGGTAAGCCTCGGGCTTGGTCCACAACTCGATCTGGGCCAAGACCTGGTTGGCGAAAGAGCAGGACATGACGAACGAGGGGTGGCCGGTGGCACAACCCAAGTTGACCAATCGACCTTCAGCCAACAAGATGATGTGCTTGCCGGACTTCATGGTGTATCGGTCGACCTGGGGCTTGATGTTGGAGACGGAAGCGGCGTTGGCCTTCAACCATGCAACGTCGATTTCAATGTCAAAGTGACCAATGTTGCAGACGATGGCGTCAGACTTCATGGACTCAAAGTGCTTGCCGACGATAATGTCTCGACAACCGGTGGTGGTGACAAAGACGTTGGCTTGGGGAGCGGCTTCGTCCATGGTGTTGACCTCGTAACCGGCCATGGCGGCTTGCAAAGCGTTGATGGGGTCGATTTCGGTGACGATGACTCGAGCACCGTACGATCGCAAGGATTCGGCACAACCCTTTCCGACATCACCGAAACCGGCGACGACGGCGACCTTACCGGCCAACATGACGTCGGTGGCTCGCTTGATACCGTCGACGAGGGATTCTCGGCAACCGTAGTAGTTGTCAAACTTGGACTTGGTGACCGAGTCGTTGACGTTGATGGCGGGGATCTTGAGCCTGCCCTCTCGGAAGGCCTTGTACAAGTGGTGTACACCGGTGGTGGTCTCCTCGGAGACACCCTGGATACCGGGCAACAACTCGGGGAACTTTTCGTGGACCATGTTGGTCAAGTCACCTCCGTCGTCCAAGATCATGTTCAAGGATTCACCATTGGGGAAAGCCTTCAAGGACTGCTCAATGCACCAAAGGTATTCCTCTTCGGTTTCACCCTTCCAGGCGTAAACGGGGACACCGGTGGCAGCGATGGCAGCAGCGGCGTGGTCCTGCGTGGAGAAGATGTTGCACGAAGACCAGGTGACCTGGGCACCGAGGGCGGTCAAGGTTTCAATCAAGATGGCGCTGTAAGGGAGTGAGTTAGGCCAATTCAATTTCTTCGAGGCGATTTGACTTGCGTCTGAACGGTCATGTGGAGACAACCGGCAATTCGGGCCCCCTTCAGCGGCTGCGAGGGTCCGTACTTTCCGATGGAATAGAGGGTATCAGCGACTGCTCCTGGATCGCAAGAAGCTGCAGAAAGCTCACCTTTTCTCGCAAGTACATCAGGCCTGGCATCTCGTTCATACTTATTTCGATCTCTTTGCGGCCGAACGCCGCCAGAGAGATATCAGCAACCTTGTAGCTAGCCTGGAGGAGGAGGGAGACGATTCAAGGTCAGAAACGCGAAACCCCGTCAACGAGCGCGAAACAAAGCGTACCATTTTGTTGATTTTTTTATTTAAAGGGGAAATAAACACAACGAGGATGTTGGGGAATGAAGCAACCTTCGCCCGGAGCAGGATACGAGTCGATACGATATGTATAAGTACGACGAGGGGAGGAAACGTGTGATGCGACGTGGAGGAGACGAATCGTGGGCGCATGGCAGTCGAAAAACAGGATTGCATCCGATCGACCAGCCCAACTCGGTCGCGATCTGCCTAGCGCGATGAGATGCGATTTCGGACATCCGAGCCGAGTCCGTGAGTCCGTCCACGATTTGTGCCGAGATGCATGGGGAGGAGGAGCGACTATGGAACGCCTGCTTCAAGTCTCGTCAAGTGCTAGCTGCGATAGCATTGGAGGATGAGAAGAACACCATGCAATGCACCGAAGCGATGACGAGACTTTGCCATTCCATGAACAAGGCTTAAGGGACAAAATATGAGGAGTACTGGAGTAACAACGACGGAAACACATCCCGCAGCGAAGACTCTTTGCACAGTAACTTGTCATCACTGAATTACAACTGGTAATACACACGGACATACACACCGGCCTACTTGATAAACCTGCAGAACCAAAAGTCAGCTCCTATCCCAGCGCCCGCAACCGTAAACACCCACTTTGACATAAACTTGCGATGAAACTCGCTCCTCAGAATATCATTCACAAACTCCTTCTTTGGCTTGTCATCCTGCCCCACCGCCTGATTCTTGAAAATCAAATCATCGTCCCACCGCCGCTTGACCGCAAACCCTGCAGCAGCAGTCGACGTCGACCTAGCCGAGGGAGAATCCGGTGTCTTTCCCAACGCGGCTTGGAGATTCAGCAGCGGGTTCCCCAACGCGATTTCGGCGTCACGGTCGTGTGATTCTGAATCGGCTTGTTCCGCTGCGACTCGGGCGGCTTCCTCGGCTCGTTCTTGTTTAATTTTTGCGAGTTCGGCCATGAGTGCTGCTGTGTCGTCTTCGTCGTCTGAATCACTGTCCGAGTCGCTGTCCGAGTCGCTGGAGGGGGAAGGGGGGGGGGGGGG
>JANGFJ010000201.1:0-20374 GCA_025758675.1 Naganishia antarctica | reverse complement strand
AACAGCAACAGCAACAGCAACTCCAGATGCAGAGTTCACCACAAGTGCTGGCCGGAAAGCGAAAGTTGGACTCTGAGCAACCGGAATCCAAGTAAGTCCTGCCGTGTAACGATATCATTTGGCGAGCTGACATCATGACTGACGGTGTTCCTCCTTACTCTCGAGCAGAAAACTACGACCCCCCATGCCTCCTCCGCATGTCCTTGCATCTCTGGTTCCCGAGTCTGTCCTTTTTGAGGAACTGTTGAAGATGGAACAGAAATTGGATTGGACCATCTTGAGGAAAAAGGCAGAGGTCACGGATTCCATCGGGAAACCGACTAGGGTGAGCTGCTGGCGATTCGCAGCGCTGTCGCAGTTACTGATGTCGCCTCTCCTCATTTGATCGAACAGATCAAGCGAACACTGCGTGTCTATATCTCCAACACAGCGTACAACCAAGCTTGGCAGAAGGAGGAGGATATTGCAGCGAGCAGAGAACCGATCGGCGTGAACATGGATACAGGAGAAGGTATACCTGGTTGGGATTTAAAGATTGAAGGGCGACTGTTGGATGTGAGTCACATGACAAGGCTCTATCGCAACTAGACAGCTGATTCCAGTTTACTGCAGACCGGTAATCTTCGCATCGACAAGACGGCAAAGAGAAAGTTTTCACAGTGTATCAAGCACATGGTCGTAGAATTTGGTAACCGAGACATGTCGACCTATGCAGAGAGCAACATCGTCGAGGTGAGCACCAGGTGGAGCAGTGGGTTTCGGAATGATAGCTCAACTATACCCTATGTTCTAGTGGCACCCCCGCACAACACCATCAACAGCACCCCTAGACGGATTCGAGATCAAACGCAGAGGGGATCAACCAGTCGAATGCCGTATCATCATCCACTTGGACCAATATCCTGAGAAATTCAAGGTTCTTCCACCGTTGTGTGATCTGATCGGCATCAAAGAGGAGTCGAGATCTGCCGTTCTAAGTGCGATGTGGAAATTCATCAAAACAGTTGGTGCGCAGGACAAGGATGATGTTACGAAACTGCTGCCTGTGGGCGGCCTGCAGAAGGTATGTTCTGCTTGTGGTGTATCGTTCAGAGGCGCACGCGGTCTCACCAATTCATTCTGGCGTAGATCATGGACCCGAAAGACAAAGACCTGCCATTCCATCTGCTCCCTGAAGTCGTCAATCGGTACCTCACCGCGCCTGCTCCAGTCATTCTCAACTATTCCATCAAGTAGGTGCGATCTGGTCCTGTCCATGAACGATTGATTGAACATGTGCCCTTCTTGTAGAGTGGATCAAGAGCGAAACGTCCATCCCAAGGTATTCGATATACCAATCGAAATTGAGGACCCGCTCAAGACGAAAGCCCACGCGATTCTTTCGAGTCTCGAGGGTCAACCTATGAAGGATATCATGGCGGCAGAAGACGATGCAAGTACCGCAATTGTACCGTAGTTTGCGATTTACTGACGTTGAGCAATACAATAGGTCGCTACGCTAGCGTACACGATAAGAACAAGTAGGGAAAAGAGGGATTTCCTGCTCGCATTCGCGTACGTTTCAGTGCCCAAATTTTCGTACTATCACAAGCTTAGCTGATCTCGGCTCGACTCATGTGACTATAGCAAGGACCCGGCAAACTTTATCAACAGATGGCTAGCAAGTCAGGCCCGCGATCTCGATCTCATTTTGGGCCGACAGATCGGAGTGTCCGGAGAGAATGGGGGGAACATTAGGGAGGAAGATCTGAGACGGACTGACCTCTTCAAGATGCCCTGGGTGCGTCCTATCCTCTGGTCTAGCCCGGCCTTGATTCTCACTGTTGCCATCTTTCTCAACGACAGGTCGAGGAAGCCGTTACGATTCATGAAGGAAAGAGACAGGCCGAATATGCCGAAAAGGTCAAGCAGATACAAGCAGAGCAGCAAGCGCAAGCGGCACGAGCGGCACAGGGCCGTGCTGCAAGATAGAAAAGTTGAAGGATGCGGTCGCTTTGAACAGAGAATTTTCACAGTTGTAGATTTGGACTGTAGCTCGTGAAACATACCGCTGTTGCCTGTTGCCGTAAACCTATCTAGGCTCGCGCGTCGATTGAATTCATGCCAATTAACTGGAATGGCGGTGCACAAACCAAAAGCACTGCAACTGGTGCATATAGCGTACATGTGTATCGTACCGTACGCCTTCACTTGTCGACTACTTGGCTAACCCGTCTATGCTCTTTATCGCAAAATCCACGCAATTACGGAAATCGAAATCGAAGAGTGAAACGAATGGTTGACACCATTCACGCAATTTCCGAAAGACGACAAGGACAAGCCAGTTCGACATTAATGGTCCAAGTTGAGCTCGTATTGAGGCAGATCGTCGGTTGTCAATGCAGCCTCATCATCAATTCCGTATTGTCCCTCGGGAAAATGCGGTTCGTATGACGATGGTTCGCCGTATTGGCCGTTCTCTTCTGCGACACCGGTTTCATAGAGTGTATCTTCGATTACCAAGTCATCTTGCTGTTGATCGGACGGAACGGAGGAGCCGAAAGGTCGCTGAGAGCGTCGTTTTCTCGGCTGGGCTGCGATATCGCCCCACAACGAGCGAGGACGCATCACGCCATTCTTCTGGTAATGCAGTCCGCAAGCTGATACCAAGGCACAGAATCAGTCTCAAATCGCAAATGACAGACGCGGACTACCAGCAACTCACGGTTGCAAACCTTATAGTCAACACCGTTCACGGTCAATTTTCTCCAAACGATGGTGTCCCGTCGGCCACAATTCTGACAGACTTGATCAAATTCCGCAGCGGCGTGCGGTGCCAAGCTATTCATCAAACGCTGAGCCGCGATAGCAGTCGCATCTGCAGTATCGGGATTCACGCCGGTCGTCAAGATGGAATCCGGATGCTGATCTTCCGGCGAAGCAATGTCATGATTCATCAAGGCTTCTTCGAATCGATATTGGTCAAGAGCGCGTTGGGCATCCGAGACTTCGAGATTCGTGCGATCGACATGCTCCATCTGCATCAGCGGGTTGTCCGTTGGTTCAGCGGACGCCTGTGCATCTCGGATGTGTTGCTGAATAATACCCTCCACAGAGTCGTCCGTGGCTTGGTCGTAGGTGCGGAAAGGGTTTGATGCCGCATATTGAGTGACTGTATTGTGCTGATGTTCGTTTTGGTGATCTCCCTCGCCTCCAAGTTGAAGGTCATCTGCATTATCGAAGACGTTTCCGCCATTAACCAGCGTATCCGGAACGTTCACGTTGGTCGCGAAGCCCAGCGTGCGACGCTGTGCCATCTGCACTTGATACGGTATCTGTGTATCGAAGGATGCATCCGCCGATTCGTAGGATCCAGGCATGCCAGCGGGGCCGAACACCGAGGTCTCGTCTTGCATTGGCTGTTGCGTATATGCTTGCATAGCATCGTTTATGGCGCTTGCAGATACACCATATAATTGGTCGGCAGATAACTGTCCCTCCTGGCGATCAGGTGTGGTCTCTTCAGTGTCCATCAAATCGGCGTTCGAGGCGTCCATCGAGTGATTTCTGGTGGTTCGGGCGATTGAACGGGCAGTCTCGTCTTCATACTCGGAGACATGACTGCCCATGAGGTGTCGCCTTCTTTTGCTCGCTGCGTCTTCTTCCATATCGTCCATTGCCGTAGTCCTGCCTTTACCCTTGCGCTTAGCGCTTCTTTGCGTAGTCATAGCGTCTGCGACATTATACGGCATCGATTCCAATCGCATCTTGAACGTATCTCTGTCTCGCTCCCTCTCCCTATCGGCTGCACGACCAACACGACCCCTTGCCAGGAGGTGCTGAAGATTTTCCGGTATTTGCTGAACCTTGACAGAGGCACGCGGCGGCCGACCCTTGCGCTTGGGGAAAATTTGTGACGGAATATACGGCAGGTTGAGGTCGGGGAAGGAAAGAGTCTGGTATTTCCCCGGAGGAGGTAGACTACCAACCTAAGATTGCAGACCAGTATCAGAAAAAAGCAGACGAATAACAAGAAATACGAGATATCACGTACGTCTCTCCATTCCCGAATCATGGCTTCCACATAGGACCTCATATCCCTGAGAGCTTTCTCCATATCACGTTCCTTGCGTTCTCGAAACCACACACTCTCCTCTTGATCCGTCAGAAGAGGTAGAAATGAACCGACCTCTCCAATGTCCGTCAACTCTGCCTGAAATGCGTCCGTTATGATCCTTTTCAGATCCTCGGGTCGTCTCGATACGATATGGGACGAGAGATTTTGCCCCTCGACGATTCGACTACCTTGCCTTGCCTGCCAGACTCTCGGGGTCTTATCGCCACGCAGTGCGTTTGCGGTTCTAGATTGGTGAGATGGATTGCCCGACACCTCTCGGCACGTCGATACCAGAGTACTTTTGGCTTCATCTCTTTGTTTTCTAGAGTTGTCGAGATCGCTCCGAAGTTTGTTGACGATTGCGTAATATACCATCATCGTGGTGTCTTCCGCCGAAGCCGTATCCGAGCCAGTTCCGAGGTCCTGTTGAGCAGCCGTGGACTCTCTGCTTCCTGGTGCGGGGCTGGAAACTGACCGCTCCTCCTTCTTGAGTAATGCTGCTCTTTTTCGCAATTGCTGAAGCTCTTCCACCATGCTTTCTTTCACGACATCTAGCACCGATGTCGTCCTTTTATGACTTGTGCTACCATCCGCCTTGTCCTGCACTCCTTCACGGATACTGTCAACTTCGGTTTCGTCTAACCCTTCAACGTCGTCCATCGCCTCCAGTCCAGCTCTGGCATTCATCAACATCACATGTAGTCTTCCATTTTCGTCGATGAGCGCATCCCGGTAAGCTGCCAAGGATGTCAGGGTTTGATTCGTATACCGTGTCAATGCGACCCTGTCGTTTTCGCTGGAGAGGCTGATGTCGAAGCCTGTTGTCAAGCCGTTCTTTGTGCGTTCTGACTTCGATGGGGCGTTCTCCGAGGTTGTCGACGGCTTCGAGGGTGCGGGAAACCGGGATTGTCGTGAGGGCTTTGCGTTTGGCGCTACACTGTGATTTTCGTTTGCTGAGATCGGCCTATTGACCCGAGAGGATCCTGGATCGACGCCGTCGCCTGTCTCCCTAATCAAACCTTCAGTCTGACCGGGACTCTGAGGCATATGTGGCGACTGCATGCCGGCTGTTTGTTGTTTGTTGGGGTTACTGAAAGTGCTGAAAGACGCCCGTGAAGCTTCTAATTGATTTCCGCCCTCCGCAGGAAACTTGTAATCGCTGATCTTCCGAATGCGCACGACCCGGCTTATGCGCAATGGCACGGTAGCTGCGACGATTGGAGAGTGTGTACTTGTTTGTCAACCAACCAAATGTTGCAACATGCTCACCCTGATGCTTCCAACCTCCAACCTTGTTGTCATTTATGAACTGTACCGAACCTACTCAATCTTCGGATTCAAATCGAGAATGTGACTCTCTGAATTCAGCCGTGGTGCGGCGGCCGACGAGGGAGCCGTCGAAAAACTGTGGACGAAAAACTTCCCTCGATCGGTTTGAAATCTGAAGCAACGCTGCGGGCGAGACCTGCCAGTACTTATACCTGCCATCTGTTCCTCTTGGTCTTTGTCTTGTCCTTGCCCTTCATTCGTAATCTCCCCTTCCATCGACTACAGCCCGTCGGATTCCTGTCAACACCACTCATGGCGGAATCCGGCTGGTTGACGCGGAAACAGCAATGTTTCCGTGGGTCTTTCCGACAGGTTCGCCTGAAGGAACGACTGGTTGAGTCAGGAGAGAAAGAGTGAGGACGTACTTGTTTGAGGTGGCTTCTTCTCGTGCATCAGTACGATCGATGTTGGAATCACCATAAAAAGGCACACACATATAAACATGCAAATAGGAGGTGACATAAACTGCCGTCTGAGGCAAGGTGATTGAGCGAAGGGTTATTGGGACCTTATACGTTGACTGGTTTTCGGACAATGGTTTTATTCACATGCAGTATTTCTGCGTGCGTCGTGCCTTAGTCAATACTGCTATCACATTGCAAGCGTCCATTGTCCAGAGTGCGAATTACAAGGTGGTATGCTACAATACTTCATGATTTTCTTCAAAACGAGCGATCATTCGGCATCCAGAGGGCACGTCTCTGTCTGCTCATCAACTTGAATGCCTCCTCGTTTGAGGTATGCACTGTCCGGGAACGGCCGTTTCCACCCTCCCTGGCTTTCCGGGGTTGCGAGCCACAAACGGAGGAGATGTCGCCTTGGCGCAGGCGGTAGATGGTCTGTGTAGGCAGTTCGAGCGTGCAAGACGTGGGCTGCGAATGATGTGGTCGTTTAGCATTGTCTATCCAGCACAACTCCGTTACGCTCGACTCACTATCTGCCATGAATTGAATGTATCCTACCTTTAGGACCATGTGGAGAGACAGTCGCTGCGCCGTCTGTTCGAGGACTTCAATAGCTACCAGTTGTTCCTTGGAATGACCGGGGATCAGGCCAGCCTCGACGTGTCGGCCAACTATAGACATGCAGTGATCAGACAGCTGTGAGTGTTATTTTGTGATGTAGGACGTACTAGACTTGACGAAATATGGGTCAAAGTGAGATAGCACTCTGCCAAGGCGGGAAGCGAAATGAGCAAACGCCGATGGGAGAGCAAACGTCAGCCGAACTTACCTTCCGTCATGGTAGTAGAATACCTGTGAAATTGCGGATCTTGAGCATAACTCCTACGCAAGCCGTACACTTCAACTCACCGCTCTTTGCACCCAAGGATTTTGCCCTTCGCTGACTTCGCCTTTACGATCAAAGTACCAATTTGGCTTTGCCAACAACTCTGCGACGTCGGGACGTTCGGCTTGGAGCGTGTTCCAGAGATTATGCGCCGACACGACATCACTCTCGCCTCCCTCCATGGCCTTGTGCAGGCAAAGAAGACCGACGATATCTGCGGCATCGCAGTGGAAGTATTGTCTGGCTGACGTTCTGCAGGAAGGCAGCGACAGGCTTAGGGGTGGAGAGCCGTATTCCCAACACGGTTGTTACTTACGAGTAGATCCGAACCTTGTGAATCTGGGTGGGATCGTTACCCAAGTCCTGTGAGTCACAAGGGCGTGTTAGCCTGGAACGGCAACTGAAAATTCTCGCAATCAGACTCGAAACTCACCTTGACGTGGCCCAAAATATGACCCTTGCCGTTTTGCGAAAGCGTAACACCGAAGATGGTCCCAATGGCAAGGTAGATCGCTGCGGACTTGAAGATTGGCCATTCGGTGACAGGAAGACCTTCCATGAGGATGAAGCCTTGACCGTTGACAATTTCCTCGCGGATGGACGACAAGAAGTCTGCCACTTCTGAGGGGAGAGGAAACGTATCCTGCGTTGCACAAGTTTCGTGTGATCAGTTCTGGTTATGTACACGTTATAGATAGCGATACATACCCTGTTGATCTGGGGCAAGGCCTTTCCGCTCGCCTCAAACTTGTCAAACGCCTCCTCGAGTTGCCGAATCAACTCGGGTATCCATTGTCGTTTCCATAATCAGGCCTCGAGCGGAAATCCTCAGCTGCCCATACTGTCGGCCCGCTGATCTTCTTGGGGAAGTTTTCGTACGGCTGAATCAACTCTGGAACGGGTTCCGTCTGTCCGGCGGCGAGTTGTTTAGGGAGAGCGATGGGCATTGCGAGATGGGCTGTCGTTGAAAAAGGTTGGAGAGGGTGTTTTGTGGACTGTTGAGTATAACGACTGACTACTGTTTCCCGTCTCCTAGAACTGATGTTATATATCCTGTGCTCCTAGAAACGGAGTTTGGATATCGAGAGTCGTACATGGTAAAAGCTGGAATGCGTTCGATGCCAAGGTTGTCGGAAGCTATGATTGGTCCTGCTTCGCCTGGGTTCCTGGCAAGTCGTCTGCCGGTTGACGTGAGATATCCAATATCAAGAGCCGTAGTCAGATGCATGGATAGTAACGAGCAGGTCATGGAGACGGATTGCTATCCGCCGATATACTTGTACAGTGCGATTCGTGCTTCGCTGTCGTGATTGTCAAACGCAACGGACATGCCCGGATGGTAAACTGATGGCGCCATCCACCTTGCGTTGGGCAGTGGGCAGCCTTGTCCGGGCTATCTTGTTTGGCTCCTATGACTGCCTCGACGGTTCCGGACAAGCACTGGACAAGCCCAAGGGCTGCCCAAGGCCTCGTAGCCTGCCCTCGTAGAGCGGCTACCTGACTGCGACCCCCGCTGGAAATCAAGACATGACAACCTCACTGGCTCGCTAGCACTTGCAACAGTGGTCACTCGTCATAGCTAAGCTAGCTATAGCGAAACGATCTCCCACAGTCTCCCACCATATTCAACCCAAAAGCTTTATGTAAATAAAAGCTTCGGGTTCTTAACCACTCGAGTGTAGTGTAAAATTCTGAATATGCATAATTCTTAATACAATCGTCGTTTTCCTTTCTGATGTGCGTTCATCGATTTTCGCTACATTACTAAAACGTGAATTGGAGTTGGGGGAATACATCGCCGGAATCGCTGGCGGATAAAGTAGAATGAATGGCTGGATGCATGATCAGTCTGCGTGGATGCTCTTTAGGCGGATTCAGCCCATTCGACGAGCCAGCTGTTCACAGAAAACAAGCCGTCAGTATAGAAACACAGCAACAACAAGCTGAACAACTTACTCCTCCCAGTTCTCCCATCCAGATTCGACCAACTCGCCAGTGAGCTTGTCGTGGTGGGGGTGACGAGGCCTGAGGACTTCGGGCAGGACGTGCGTCGCACCGTTCAAGGCGGGGACATCGATGGTGGAAGCCTCGATGCCGTTGACCTTGAGGTTGGTCTTGGTTGCACCTGCGAAGAACGACAAACGAGTGAGAATCTAGGTATGAGTAGACAGGGAAGGTATTGGCCTACCAGGGACAGGGATGACTCGGGACTTGTCAACGACAATGTCCACTGTGGTCTTGTTGAACAAGGTGGGCAACTTGAACTCCACGTGGAACGAAGGGTCGTTGTCCATCATCGCCTTGACCTCGTCAACGATCCAGCCCCTCTTCTCTTTTTTGTGTCCGTCGCCGACCTTGTGCAAGTGTTCACTGAACAAGATGTGGTGAGGCAAAATGTGGTACTGAAGCAAGGCTCGCAAACACTGTTCGCCAAAGGGAGAGAACAGGAAGAAGACGAGCTTTTCGGGAAGCTTGCCGAACGCTTCGTTGGTGGGGACGAAGGCGGTCACGGCGGGAGCACCGACAAAGACGGGGTGCTTTGCCTTTTCGGTTTCCTTCTTGGAGAACTCCCATCCAACCGCACCCTCGCCACCGACCTTTTGGATGGCGCTGGTGAAGGTGGAGAACTTTGTGGGGAATAAAAAGGCCTCGTCGAGGATCGAAGGGGGCGGGAACAGGGGCTTCGAAATCGAGTGTAGGTAACCGTTCTTGGCCTTGACGTCGTGCTTGGTGACGGTGGAGTAGAAGTTGAGCTTGACCGCTGCGGAGGGAAGGGCTGGGCGTTGGTATGATTATGGAGACATCTCGTTTTAAAATACTCACAAGGAGGAACAACTTGCTTCTCGACTCGGATCCTCAAGTGCTGTCCATCATTGGCGCCAAAGTGGGGAACGAGAGACGTGCTGTCAACAAGCAGCGATAAGCATTCACGGCGGAAAGGGTATGAAGACCATCGAACTTACGCAACAGTGTTGTTCGAGGCCAAGTCGACGGCAGACTTGGGCGAGTCAAGCGTGTGGTAGGCCAACGCTTGCGACAAGATGAACTTGAAAACTTCCTTTCGGTGTCGCTTCTTCTCGTCGTCGTCGTGACCGTCCTCGCCGAACGCCTTGACATGGTGTCGGTACAAGCTTGAGATGTCAAGGTTGGCGGCCAATTTGGCGAGGACTTTGTCCTCATCCTCATCGTCGTCATCGTGGTGGTGATGATGATCGGGAATGCCGTCGTTCTCGGGAGCGAAAAAGGTGAGAGAACCAGCTCGGTCATCGAGGACTTCTTTGGCTCGAGGAATCAAGCTGATCAATTTAGTGATCTTCGAGTACTTGTCTTGATCCTTCTTGAGTAGTTGCCAGACGGTCAACTCCGAGTCGTCGTCTTGAGTGTTGCCAACCCATTCAGAAGCCTTGGAGTAGGCGTAGGAAGCAGCTCCGCCCAAGGGATTGTGGATCGCTTGCCATTCCGAGAGGCTGAGCTCGGGGATATCCTTGGACTGCTTGCCCCAACCAAAGGTGGGGAGCGCTTGTGCCGTCAATGGCAGAAGCAAGAGTGATGAAATGGCGGTGAACTTCATGATGAAAAGGATGGTCGAGGATCCTTGAGGGGGGAATAGGGGCAGACAGCCTACAGCTGACTAGGGCGACACTATATACTCTTTGTGCTATGGCGCAGGCTGACTAGGCGTCTCGATGAGATCGGCAGCGCACGTGATGCTGGGGTAGAGGGAGTATGACCCGCATGACTCACAATCGTGCTTCTCCCGGGACGCTGATATTCCGCCGGGGATTCCCTGGTGACCCTGGTGACGATGAAACGTGACCAAACTAGACTGCGGGGACCTCGGTGATGACGACTGCTGCCTGCTGCTCAACGCTCCTCTGTCGTCCGGTCCGCCTCCACTTCTCCTTCTCCTGCCTCGTAATAATTCCCTCGTACTTCTGTTGCTGCTGCTCGATGCTCGACTCGTCGTAGTTGTGTAGTCCTTGCACACGTTCGACGAGGCACGTCGGCGTCGTCGGGGGACGGGCCATGCCTCCGAAGCGGGTGAGTCCAATTCAAGCTCGCAAAGTTACACCAAAAGCATGTCTCTACGGCCTTTGGTCCGCTGCATGACGTCACCCAATCTTGCCTTTGGGTTTAAAGGATGGCCCTCGCTTCTCTCTCCGCTCCCGAGGGTCGTCGGTCGTTTGCGTAGGGAGAATGCGACAGTATGGTAGTTTGCAACAGTTCACCAATCTATCACATTTCGTTCCAATTTGGAAGAACGGCATGGTACGGTGCTAATACCGACAGATAGCAGACTATACAGGTACACCTGCACCTACTAAGCGTTGTCCCCTTACGCTCCTGGGTAACCTCACTTATGGTGCGGCATGACCAGGCCATCGACCGTACAATTGACATTCTCGAACGGTCCATCGGTTGGTTAACCAGGCCAGGAAACGCTAGAACAACGAGAAAAGGAATAAGCGAACGTCCCTGTGGCGTGAAGGGATCGGACGTACCTCGACACCGAGACCGTAACCACCGTGCTCCGACGTACCGTACTTTCGCTGGTCAGTGAACCTAGATTTTGTTGAATGAGCAGGACGCCCCCAAAGAAATTATGAGGGCATGGCTTACCAGTAGTAAGGGTCGGCAGGAATACCTTCTCGCTTGTAGCCCTCCATCAACTCGTCAATGTCCGAGATACGCATGGAACCGCCTACAGAGGTAAGGATCTAGTTAGCAAGATGTCAAAGACCACTTTGGCCATGGATACTCACCAACAATCTCGCCAACGTTAGGCATCAAGACATCAACACTCTCTGTAAAGTCTTCATCGCCCTCGATCTTCTTCATGTAGAAACTCTTCAAGTGCTTGGGGAAGTTCATCAAAAAAATCGGAACGTTCAAGTTGTCCGTCATCTTTCGTTCTGCCGCTTCCGCAATGTCGTCACCGATCTGATGAGGTCGAGCGGCAACGGTGGGGTCGTCGTCCTGGAAGAGGATGTTGTGCTCGTTGAGGTAAGCTATGGCATCCTTGTAGTCGAGTCGCATGAAGGGTCGCGCAGGAGCCTTGAAGCCTGGATTGAGCTCCTGGACGAGCTTGCCGGCGATGGGGTCGGCCAAAACCAAGTCAACAACTTCGCAGATCTGTACGGGAAGAATTAGCATAAACTCTGTTGGAAGGTTAGATCATCCCTGCTTACCATCGTCTCGATGTGATCCATCAAGTCCTTGAAGTCGATGAATGCCAACTCGGCTTCCAGATGAGTGTACTCAGCCAAGTGTCTATTCAAAGATGTCGCGGATCAGCAACGGCACAACGATATAATATGTAAAGAAGAGGACTTGCCGTCGAGTGTGCGAGTTCTCGGCACGGAACGATTCCTGAACACAGAACACATCGCCCAAACTCGGCAAACAAGTTTCGAGGTACAACTGACTACTCTGTGTCAGATAAGCTTCTTGGCCATAGTAGTCGAACTTGAACAAGCTTGAGCCGCCTTCAACCGAGGTCTGGACGATACACGGCGGAGTGACTTCCATCACGGTGTGCTTGCTGTATACGGCTCGGAAAGCGGACAGAACGGCAGCTCGGACCTTCATGATGGCTGCCGGCGTTTCCGCTCGAAGATCGAGATGTCGGAGGTTTTGACGAACGGACAGGTCGGATTTCTGCGAGGGAATGGGGCAAGCGTGAGCCTCGTGTCTACATGTTTGACGAAGAGATTCCACTAACCTCGTTGAACAGACTAGCGTATGCGTCAACACCGGTAGGCGCCTTTCCAACCATCCTCCACCAATCGGCAACCAGTTCGTGTCCACCCGGAGCTGTCTTTCCCTCCGGAACCTGCTTCAATTCACCAGTGACTTCGATTGTGCATTCGGTTACGAGATCGAATGCGTCGAGAGTCTTGACCAGATCTCCAGTCAAGACAAGCTGAAGGTATCCGGTACCATCCCGCAAGGTGATGAAAGTCATTTGACTCTGTACTCGCAGTCGGTGGACCCAACCAAAGACACGGACTCGGGAACCTCGGTGAGGTTCGAGTTGACCGATCTTGACCTTTTCAGCTCGAGGTTTCGATGCATCCTCGAACAGGACGATCTTTGCGGCTTCCTCCCGTCGTTTTTGTTCCCTCTCTGCCTTTTCCTTGGCTTCGCGTTCCGCGGCTTCGCGACCCTCTTCAGCCTTCTTGACCTTTTTCCAGTGAGCGTCTAGGAGCTTCTTGGCCTTTTTCATACCAGCTCCCGAGATCGGCTGCCATTCGTTGATTTCGGTCGAGTCGGCTTTACGTGTGAAGATTGGGCGGTTGAGTTCGGCATCAGCGGAGGGAAAGGTGGTGAGAAGGGCGTGGAAGGGAGTTAGGAAAGGAGCGGTGGAGGAACCGTTTCCACTCTCGTCGGATCCAGCCTTTTCATCGACGTAGATGGGTTCTACGGGTGATTCATAAGTTCAGCTGGAATCTGGCCTAGCTCCGCATAGTGCACTCACCTCCAGAAGGGGCATCCTTTGCCTTTCCTGTAACAGCTCCGCTTACGTTCAAAGTGTCTGCAACCTTGGTGGACAGGTCAGCGACAGCCTGCTTTGTCTGGTCGAGCAATGTCGTTTGCGGTTCAGCCATGATGACAGAAGATGATGGGGTATGTAGTTCCTCGGATCCTCGCGGAGCTCTCGTCTGCGGGTCTTCACACCTTATCTTCACCTGCACTCCTATGAGACTTTGTGAACGAGGCCGAGGTGGAAACACAGTCAACCAAGATTATCAAACAAGCGCGAAACAAGCGCGATCATTAGGTAAGCGGTCGTTGCGGCTGGATAGGTTTCATGCCGTTTCATTCTGATTCAAGTAAACTGGCTGGGCACGCATACTGATGGAAGACAGACATTCAAGCTGTTCTGAGGAGGATTGATTTCAGAATACCCCTCGCAATCATTACCTCGAAAGATCCAGCTTACAGACAAAGATGGATATCGATGACGAAGATGCATTCTTGTACGGTGACTCGGAACCCATCGACACGTCTCCGGCTGCCGGTCCAGGAGGAGTAGTGAATGATGTTGTCAAGACAGAGGAAGCTAAGCAGAATGTACAGTGTGAGTTTTGGCCGTATCTCTTCGCGGCGACCGCTCGAGCAGAGCCGGTTGTGGAAGCTGACATGCATCATTTTCGCTCGTCCTTTTGCTTTGTTCGAATTGCAATGAATCTTCCTTCGTTTAATCATAGTCAACTCGTAAGTCTGTCACCCCTTGAATTCAGACCTTCGGACAAATGTGCTCACCTCACGTCCGGTTAAAGCAATTCGAATACTCTGATTCCAGGAGAATACAGCAATGGTGCCGCACCGTCCGCCAAAATCGGGGACGACGACGATTATAACCCTTACGGAGACGACCTGTATCCGGATTCGGAAGAGAAACCATCGTCTACCGAGCTGCACGCAGGATCAACAACCGGAGGCGAGGCTGGGGCTGGGGATTCAAAGCAGGAAGATGGGGAGATGGAGGAAGATGACGAAGAGGAGGATGATGAGGATGACGATGAGGACGACGATGACGATGATGATGGACTGGATATAGTGGTCGCTGCGCCGCAGAGGAGCATGGACTTCCGGTATGTTTGGCTCTAGCTGAGATTAGGTGGAGCCGCGATCGCTAAACGCTCGTTGCTGCATTTCAGTAATGCCACTTCTGCGTCTATGAGTTCGGGTCCTGCACCGAACATCGTCGTTTCCGGTTTTGGTTTGAATGCGGCTGATCTAGCAGGAAAAACTGCACCTCTCGGCCCGCCAAAAAGTAAGCTGGTTGCTAGAGGGCCCTTTCCGCTTGCCGATGCTAAGTCTGTTTTACAGATTCAAGGTTTTCCGTCACGCCAAGCAGCTCCTCGACAGCCCTTCCAGGCGCTTTGCCAAACGTCGCAAATCCGACTGATGGAACACCTCAAGCCAATGCATTGTTGGGAGAAACTCAGCCCCTGCAAGCGGAACCACCACAGGATGTCTCTTCCATCGCGAACGATCCCTCTCACTCGCTCGAGGCGCGCCTTGCCGCTACCGCCAACGAACCAGCTTCCCATCTAACCGGTGAAACATCACGGATACTCCCCCCGTCAGACTTACCCGCTCCACATGCACCGGGATCGCAGCCAGTACCTCCGAATCCCTACGCGTTTACGCTAGAACCGCCAACGACGCGTGATGCCGACTCGATATACGATTATGACATGAAAGTGATGAATGCCAGTGGACAACCCTGGAGAGCTCGAGGAAGCGACATGAGCCAATGGTTCAATTATGGGTTTGACGAGTTTACGTGGAAGCGGTACTGTGAATACCGAAAAGATATGGTCAAAGGCGTCGAGGCGCTGGTGAGTCGGGCTGGTTTACGATGGGGGATCAAAGTGACGTTGACTTCCTTCCCTTAGAAACAAATACCCATGGAGCATCCGCTCTCGGTCGAAGCAGCATCACTTCTTCATCTTCCGGTTTCGGTACATCAACGGGCGATGGCTCAAATGGGAGCAGGCCTTTCAGGTGGTCTTTCCGGCGACTTGAACCCTCCCGGAGCCTCGAATAATGCCAACCAGGATATGCAGGCGATCAAGGAGGAAGGGGAACAGACTCCGGATCAGCAACAACAGACCGACGCCATGAATTCCATGATGCAGATGGGCTTCGGGATGAACCCCGAGCAAATGCAACAGCAGATGATGATGATGCAACAACAGATGATGAGCGGAAGTAACCCTCAAAACAGTAATGCAAACGCCGCTACCGAAGACAACACCAACAACGGCCAAACAGGGACATCGGACAATGCAGAAGACAGCAACCAAGCCAATGGCCAAGACGCCGGTCAAGGGGGCAACACGGCGGCGGATATGAGTGCGATGCTGGCCATGGGAGGTATGCCCGGGATGCCGGACATGCAGACCATGATGAGCATGTTCGGCATGGGCATGCCAGGGATGAACAATATGGGCAACATGAACGGAATGCCCGACATGAACAATTTCCAGAATATGCAAGCCATGGCTCAAGGTGAGTGAGGCTTTTGAACCGGTGAAAAACGCACGTTTACGATTCTTGCGACACAGCCATGGGTAATTTCGGTAACAATTCGCCGGCATCCGGCATGATGGGCAACATGGGTCAGATGGGCGGAATGGGTGATTCAACGCCAAACTCGCAAATGGAAAACAAGCGTGGACCAGGTGGAATGGGTATGCAGCAGCAGATACCGACCGGCCCGGGACATCATAACATGCGGGGCGGGTTCCGTGGGCGTGGAAGAGGTGCACTCGCGATCAGAGGTCGTGGAGGCAACGGTAGGTTGCGTGTCTTTTCTGCCAACGGTTTCTTAACGTCTCTTGCCGCTCTAGCTCTACCTCTTGGTCCACGAAGCAACATTCCCAATGCGCCAAAGGGTCCAAAGGCGACTCGGTCTCAGCGTGACGCGGTACCCGAGGGTCCTAAAGCCGGCTTAGACTATGGCGAATCTGAACCTACTCCAGCGGTCACCGCCACAGAGACAGCGACAGACTCTGCTCCGGCAAGAGCCCCTCTTCCTTCCAGACAGGAGCTAACACGTGAGCATTCGCCCAGCGAGAGTGAAGACGATGATCGACGCAAACGAGTGTCGCCGAAACGGGAAACTGGACAAATCACACCAGTAGTGGAGCAGAACAAGGATCGAGATCCGACTCAAGCCGCGAACGATGTGGACTCCGACGCTGGTCAAAGTGATTCCCGGACCGATGATCGGACCAAGTCGTCAACGAGCGCACACCGAAGCACCCGAGACACCCGAGATTCCAGTAGTCGCACTTCCCAACACCGTGACAGCAAGACCTCCAGCGAGAAGACGAGATCTGATCGACACCGCAGCTCGAAAGATGATCGGGGTAGTAAAGATGACAAGTCACGGACAAGCAGAAGATCGTCGAGAAGTCGGGAAAAGAGGCGAGACGACGATCGTGACAAGGACAGAAAGAGTTCGACTCGGCGTCACCGCAGTAGGAGCGACAAGGACGGAGGGTCGATGGATGACGAAGAAGAGGTGAAAAAGGAGCCGAGGCGTAGCACGCGATCGGACGCAGAAAAATCGTCAGTGATTGCCCCTTTCGTCCAACCCGGATGTTGACATGTCCTGCTTTGCTAGCAGCAGCCGAAAACGGTCGAGAAGTCCATCGGCAGACCGAGACGCAGAAGGGTCTAGGTCGCGAGCACGAAGGCGGTAGATAGCGCTTTGGCAGGAGTGTGCAGGACAGTTGTCTTTGATCCGCATGGAGTATCGCATCTTAGCCTTATTTGATGGCGGCCTAGCAGATGGTTCATACCAGTCACTACCGAGATCCCGTTCTATTATGAAACTTTGCTCCTTGTTGATGCCTGCGCCAGACTGTGGCTGTTCGCAAGGAGTCAATCATGCTTTCAATATGAGGCAGCACAACAAAGGCGACGGACTCAGCTGGTCTGGGTTGTCTGGCGACGGCGAATGTGGCTCAGATGGACTTTCGGTTCCATGCTTCATTGTTTTCATGTATTCATCCTTCAGTCTATTCTACCAGTTCACGCCAACACAACTTTGAGAGCAAAATTATGCTGACGATGATGCAATGCGCGTCCTTGATTCACGAGCAACTGCGTTCAAGTCG
The DNA here is from genome assembly GCA_025758675.1 of Naganishia antarctica. NCBI lineage: Eukaryota > Fungi > Basidiomycota > Tremellomycetes > Filobasidiales > Filobasidiaceae > Naganishia > Naganishia antarctica. Next base: position 3,019 of record JANGFJ010000201.1, on the reverse strand, counting down.
CATCCGGAAAAGACACAATCTCGCCCTATCAGGACTCCCTCCGCTACGACGATAGCCCACCGTCGCTGATGGCCACCGTGAGTTCGTCGGTCCGCTGAATAAACGGGATGTGTGGGTGTATGCCTGCCTCTCCCACGCCAGGCGCTAAATGCTCGACACCAGTCGCAAGGGTACATATGCATTCCCAGTACAAACATCAACTACCGCTATTCACACATACAGTAATGCCGACCGTCCCACACCGCCAGACAAAAGCGGCTCCTCTCGCGCTAGCGTCTGTTCGGTAGACAAAGGCGAACCCCCACATCTAATCTAGGACAAGGAAATCTCGGCCTCCCCGGAATCAACGATCATCATCCCATCCACATGATGCGGATTCTCCAAGGAGGGATCAATCTCTGCCAGATGTTCCTCCTCGATCGGCGCGGGGGCGGGGGCGGGGCGCTCGATCTGATCCGGACGGACGGGGAACGGGGGTAGATTCGTCGTGGGGAAGGCGTGTGGTGTTCGTTGTTGCTGCTGCTGGTGGTGCGGATGCGGGTGCTGGACGGTCCGCATGGACGACTGGGCGACCATCGGTCCGCCACCAGGAACAGACGGTAAATCCCTGCTCTGCGGCCTCGCGGCGATCGGGACCATGTGACTCGGCCCAACGGCAGGGAGGGAGATGTCGTGTGTTTCGTCTGATTGATGGTGGTGCTGATGGGAGAGGGGAACGATCGTCCGTGCGTAGACGTGGGTACGTGCGCCAAGTCGATCAAGAGCTGCATAGACGTCATCCACGGCTTTCGCAGTCTCCTCCGTTGGCGGGATCTCGTCCGTGTCTGCCTGCTCCTGTGCGTCCGCGAGATGGAGGTCATCTGCGTCCGCGGAACGGTGTGTTGTCATCCCGAGGTGTGTGGAAGCGCCGACGAGTTCGCCTGTTGGGTCGAGGATGTTTGCGCCTTGTTTGACTGCGTGGACGAGGACTGCGCGGAGGGCTGTGTTTTCGAGTTTGAGGGCTTCAAGGAGCTGCGGGGGAAGGAGGGGGTTAGCGGGAGTGCAAAGGAGAGGAGGGCAGTCCGTACTAATTCCGTCTCTGCTTGTTGTCGCTGGAGGGCTTCCAACTGCGGCTCCACCACCTTCAACCTCGCCTCCTGCATCTTCATCTGCTCCTCCCTCCTCTTCCTAAAATTTTGCTGCGCACGCCGATTCTGTTCCGCCCGGCGAGCAGATCTACAGGCGGGGAAAAGTCAGTGCGCGTATCCCCGCGGGAAAGAGGAGAAAACCCAACGCACCGTTCATCCTTGCCCTCCTTTCTGCCCCCATCGGAACCATCACCACCCCCATCGGTCATGCCCATCATCTCCTCGGCACCCTGCGAACGTACCCTCGCCGCGGCCTTTCTCGCCCTGCCCGTAGTCGCGGGTAGCGGCGGCGGGAGAACGGGATGCATCGGCGCGTGCGGGGCTCGTGAGTTGGCGGGGAACATGTCCGAGGGAGGAAGGTCGGGTAAGTCGCTTGTGGTGATGGTATCCGTCCCGATGTCCTGGTCTCCTTGTTGAATTCGATATTTCTTGTGTGGGTCACCTTGGGCCTGTAACGGTTGTTCCGTGGCCACAAACTCGTCGTCGTTTCCCCGTTTCCGCTTATCGCCCGCCGTGGGATCCTGCAGCGCGTTCAGTTGGGCCGGGTCGAGGCGGATCGAGGGTGAATGCGTGGTTTGGTACGTTGGGCGCGGAGGAGGGGGGATACTGCCCGAGACGACCTGGGAGAGTAACGGATCCACAAAGTCGGTTGCTGATGGATCACCTCCGAGTCCGCCGTCTCCGTCTCCGTTTGCGTCTCCGTCCTCTCGTTGTTGGTGCTCGTCCCCGTCGGCGTCGTCTTGGCCGTTATGCAGCTCATAATGCATCGCGGCCGCATTCGCAAACTGCCTCAACGCCTCATCCGTCAACCCACCGATATCCCCCGGCTGCCCATCACTCTGCAAATCCGGATCGACGTGCGGCCCCGTGTCATCCCGATGCATGTCCTCATCCGCCAACTCGTCGCCGTCGTCGTCGCCGTCGTGTCCCAGCTGCAGATCGCCCTGATGGAGGTCGTGCTGCATGGGCCCTTCATCCTCGGGATCATGGTCGCGCGATAGTTCGGGGTACTCTGCTGCGATGTCGTCTATCAGCGCCTGGGCTTCGCTCATCTTGCGGGGGAGGATGGGAGGGAAATGTATGCTATAGCATGGAGGGCGTGTCAGTGGGACGAGCCCGGATCAGCGCAACGTACGTACCTGCTTCTGATGCCGAGTGGCCGAGATGAAACTCGCGCAGGGAGATCAGACGGGGTTGCTTACCAAGCGAGTCTGGTTGTTGTTCCCAGCCTTCTCTCGCGGAAGCGCGCCCCGTCAGCAGTGCGCTTTTGTCGGGCGCGGATGCAGGTGGTGGCTGCCATCACGTGCGGGCAGTCGGGCAGTCATGACTCGTTGAATTCATTCGCGCCTCTAGACAGCTCTCTCGCTCTCGGCGCTCTCCCTCAACAAACATCGCCAACTCCCACAATGTCCAGCGAGCACATCAACAACACCGCAGCTCCCGCAGACCAGGTCCCTCCCGCCACCGCAGCGCTCGACATGATCGCCCAAGATCCAGCGCAGGCGGGAACCACGGCGGGAAACCTGCCGGCCGGCTTGCAAAAGTTTATGAATCAGGCCGAGACTGTATGTTGTCCGTTCTTCTCGGAGGGGCGTGGCTGATTGTGCCGCGTAGTACATGCACAAGGCGGTGGAGACCGCAAAGCCGTACACCGACGCCGTGGCGCACAAGACCGAGGAGATTATACACCAGATTCAGGTAAGTCCGAGCGCAGCGAGAATAGTATGCGCCGCATGCTAGACTGTGTCTTCCGAGCGCAGCGAGAGTAGTATGCGCCGCAGGCAATGACTCTTACGAGTCCCCGAGTCCGTCGTAGGACGGACGAGCGTAGTACGCGCCGCAGGCTAGAACTCTCCGAGTCTCCCGAGCGAAGCGAGAATAGTACGCGCCGC
>JANGFJ010000200.1:0-36132 GCA_025758675.1 Naganishia antarctica | reverse complement strand
TCAGTGACTTGTCCATTACATCCAGTCGATACTTGTTGTCAACTACAATACAACCTCAGTCGCATGGCACATTTCACTGGCTGTTTCCCCACCTAAAGAACCTGTACTGTAATTAGTTGATTATGGTATAATACTATCTATCTACTTGTCACAACGCTACTGTGGTCTCTTACAGTGTCGTTATGAAGTCGGTAGTGGTGCATTTGCTTGTCGTCGCAAATGTCGATCATGGTATGTCGCAAGAAAGAGAAAGAAAATCCATTCGCTCGAGAAAGCGTCTGACGTGACGTTTATCAAGTGTCGCACTCGGTCTGCTTTCGGCGGAAACCTGGGAGTGGGTATTCAAGCTATCCGGAGATTGTGAAGAGGCCACTCTTCTCCAACTCGTTTCCCCGGCCAGGGTTTCTCATCTCCACAATGGTCTTTAAAAGCTCGCTGAGACGGTGGATTTGAATCTCGTCGATTCAGTTTCCTATTCGGAAAATTCGAAAAAATCCTCCATCGGCGTCTGTTCCCGCTGCTTGAAGTGAGAGACTATGGTTTTAATGACCCGTCTGTCGTCTTTCATGCCTTCCATATCTCCCTCAGTTGCACTCTCCGTGGCAGCTTCCTCCGTTTTTTCGTCTCCCTGCCGACTTTTCTTTTTCTGTTCCCTCTCGATTTTCCGTTCTTCGGGGTATTGAAGAAGCAAGTTTGTGTCGTAAGACTCGATCTCGGAGCCTTTTGTCTGGTGTGTAACATGTATGTGAGGCTTCCAAGGATGGAATTCCGCCTCCCAAAGCTTCAGCTTTCTCGTTGCGAGACCAAACGCCTTTCGGAGAGGACGATAGACGTCCAAAGCTTCTTCCATAGTCGGAAGTGAGATACTTTTCTGGACGGTCACATAGATAGCGACACGAACGACAAGAGAGATAAGGGCAGCTTTGTAGGCGTATGCAAGCTGAAAGGTTGGAAGATCCATTATCGAGAGTCAGGCTCAGGAAAGATATAGTGTGTTGGGTTAAGGGTTTCGAGCAGTAAGTGACCGGATTAGGACTTCGCGGGTGTCCTTGCGTTGAAGCATCACATTATGGACTATATTATAGATCTGACTCGAAGTACATGCCGTTTTGCACGGCCCCTATCCATGCACTCCTCCATGTCGTCGATTGTATTGTTAAGGACCACCGTGTTACTGGTGGTGCTTTCCAATCGAACGATATGGCGGATCGCTGAAACGTTGGGCTGGAGAGAACAATAAGGATACAGTTTTGGCCCTGGCAAACCGGGTCGTCCGAGAGGAATAGGTCAGTCGCAATACCCGCATACCCAGTCAATATGCCCTTGTCGGTCGCATATCACCCGTCATAAACAGCTAATCCTAAACCAATGCGTTTGCGCTGTCAAGTTGATCATAGGCATGCCAGATTGCACTTTCCTGCGACCTTCGGGATGTGAAGTTCATTCGGGGGTGGGTCGACAAGATGGACAGTAAACCCCAGTCGCACGAATCTTCTCATAGTTTGGACCGCCCATGCAGCCAGATTTTAAGCCTCATTGGCTGCGCGAGAGGGAAGACGCCACATGGAGGATTTCAAGGAATATACTAGAGGCAATGGCGCTGCATATGGAAACACGCAGATAGAACGACGATGACTACAGTGCCGGACAAGCAAAGGTAACCACTCCATTTTCTGGCTAAATAATCGTTAGAATTCCTCCAAAGTTTGTGAGATTGCTTGATAAACCAAAATAAGTCGATTGCCGGTGTCATTGGGGGGGGGTCAAATTTGCTTCCGCGTTCCAAATTCTGGCTCAGGTTGACCTGACTTTCGAGACTCTCAAAAGGGGTAATTGATCCATTTCCGAGCTGAAATTTGTTGGCAAAAAGTATGCTTCCGTCCCGGCCGCCTCGTGGCGGACCGGTGATTGTCCGACCAGCATTCAAAGTTAAAGAGCAGTTCAATGACTATCTATCCAGTCTCTGTTGGCTGTTTTCCCTGACTACCAATTGAATATACAGACCTGTTTGCGAGACTGCTGCTTGCGGGTGCTGACAAAACGAGTACCGAAGCCATCTGCGTCCACCATGCCGCCCAAGAAACGAAAGATGCCTGAACGAGTGCAAGGAAAGTTCAAGAAGAAGGCGCCTGAGGCATGCCAAGCACCCAATCACCACTTCCCAGCCCTTTACCGACACTCACTCGCCGCCATCTTCCTGGATGATCCGAACGATGAAGATATCGCGTTCGATGAATCGCTCTTAGACGATGAGGATAGACCCCCGGAGGCCAACCAGATGTTATTACCTGGTATTCGGGTTGAATCGCTTCAGAGCCAAGATTGTCAGTAAAGTGGGGCACGTGAAATGACCAGGAGGTATTGAGGACATGAGAGTTAATACAATCAATTATGCAGCAAGGAAGCGCGGCACATATGCCAATGCCATCACATCCACCAAAAAGGCAACCGTCTGGCGAAGAGGAGCCAAAACCGAAGAACGCGAACGATTTGAGAGGGAGAACGCAATACCCCACATCCAGAGCCGGCTGTCGTTTCGTCCCGTTCCGAAGTCATCCCTGACTACAGAGCCCTCGAACGACCCTCCCTCCAACATCATCGAACTTCTCAGTGATGACGCTTGCGACGATGATACTGCGCCAGCTCAACGACACGATGAAGATGGAATGCAATCGCCATCTCCGGATGATGATACGTCTGAGATGCCAGATCCAGAGTTTCAGTTGATTGAGCATTGGATACAAGGCCAAGAGATGAGCATGGCAGGGGGCTTTGGTACTATCGCGGTTGAACTGGAACTAGATGCCTATGCAAGGGGGCTGGATAATGACAATGGGGAAAACGACGATGGTGAAGAGGACGAAGGGGAGGATGACGGGGACGAAGAGGGGGAGGAGGAAGACAAAGACGGTGCGGAGGACATTGGGGAGGGGGAGCTTTCGCGCTTGAATGAAGAAGGTTCGTGTTTGAATATCGATGCATCCAGCAAAGACCTACCCAGATTCTGTGCGATTCCTATAACTGATAATGGTTCCATATGAGAACAGAAACCGAAGATACCGCCGTGATGAATACCCTCTCCCGTAACATAAAGCTGTCAATCGCAGTCGACACTGCGATGACCGCTATTGATGCCGACATGCCCGTGAGCGAAACCGATCCACCACCTCCGCTCTGTCTTTCCGAGGCACTCGAGCGCGTTAGCGATCTCTTGTCGGGTGGGAAAGCCAAAGTTGCTCTTCACCCAGCGGCAGCAGCGCCCTTGTCGATCCTGCGCTCCTTCTTCATCAGACGTCTCAAAGGAGATGGTGCCATGCTTGCTTCTGACACAGTCGCAGGCATGTGGCGGATGGGTAATGGTGTTGCATTGGCTCGAAGGATTCGTTTCCTTGCAAGATTCTTTCTCAAATTCCATCGCTTGCCCGCCGAGACTCGAGGAGGAGTCCGTGCCGGTTCAAGTCTTCTTAAAGTCGAGGCAGTTCATGCAGTAGTCACCAGCTGGCTCGAACGTCAATCTGTCGCGCAATCACCCCGCGTCGCGTCCGGCAGGCTGTCATCGACTTGCTGCCGACTCTTGGTTATCTCCATGATGCATCTATCTGTGATCGCACCGCACGCAGATGGTTGAAGAAGTTGGGCTATACTCCCAGGCCGACCAAGAAGGGCGTTTATGAAGATGGACATGAGCGCGAGGATGTTGTTAAATACAGGAACGACACCTTCCTGCCCCGCATGGCTGAGATGGATCGCAGCAGCCTGGGATTCGAGCCAGATGATGAAGGTGACTGGCGGACAGTGCAGCCCGACCTTTGTGAAGGGGAACGGCGGGTGGTTCTCTACTACCATGATGAATCCTGCTTTCAGCAGAAGGACTTCCGGAAGACGAACTGGCTGCATGCGACTCAGCAGATCCTCCCTGGGAAAGGGCAGGGTCGAATCATACATGTCTCGGACTTCGTTACGAACGCCACCCCTTCCGGTCGACTGGTTCTTACTGATCCTGCTACGGGGGAGTGATGGACGCCAGGGTCATCATAAAGCCCGGTAAAAACGGGGACCCTTGGTCGGACAACAAACAGCTTGCTGGACAAGTGAAGCTTGCTATGCTCATTCATGAGTCAGTCTTCGGTCCTGATGTCGAAGCGGTCTTCGTCTTCGACCAGTCTTCAGCTCACAACTCAGCTGGAGAAGGCGCTTTGGATGCTTTCGGTATGAATCTGGGGAACACCACCAAGCGAAAAACCCCGGTTTGGTACAAAGACACCATCGTGCCCGACGACGTTCCCAACGTGGCGATGAGAGGTCAGACTCAGCGTCTGATGCGAGATGATGATCCCACCCAGCCCAAGGGAACCGCCAAAATTCTGGAGGAGCGAGGAATCATTCCCAAGCCTAAGACTTTGGCTAAGTGCTCGCCGAGGTGCTACGAAACTGCGGTGGGCTGTTGTTTCGCTCGAACCCTTCACAATCAAAGGGATTTCAGGGAACAAAAGAGTGCTTTGGAAACTCTTGTCGGCTTGAAGGGCCATTCTGCAGTATTCTTGCCAAAGTTTCACTGCGAATGTAACCCGATTGAGATGCACTGGGGTTACGCGAAGTATTTGTATCGTCAGGTCGAGAAGAGGGGCTTAGAGCACGCGCACGGAGAGGTCATCAAGGCGTTGGATGGCTGTGATAGTGATCGCATCAAGCGTTTCATCAACCGTGCGTTGAGGTTCATGGAGGCGTATCGACACGGCTTGACTGGTCAAGCGGCTCTGCGGGCGGTCAAAAAGCAGAAGAGTCATAGAAGGGTCTCTGAGGAAGCTCTGGCTGCCCTTGAGGGCGCTTTGGCCCAAGGTTGAGGTCAAGGTGTGACGGTGACACCGCAATATTGGACGTAACATGCAGACTTTGGTCAAAAACATGAATCCCCTATACGATGCAACTTCATGATGGTATATCGAAACAGGTGTTCCCAGGTGTCCCGCATACCTGGTTAGGGAGATAGCATTTCCGAGCCAGAACGATAGAGCCCGCTCCGGGAAGAATGAACCAAGTGGTCCGTCAGTGTTTTCATCTTGCAAAGCTTCTCGGGTAGACGCTCCGGCTGACGTCGCTGATTGTCCGTAGGTTTCCCGGGGTGGTGCTGGTGCCTCAACGGTGTCGTTGGCAGTCCGGCTCGGCACAGGGTCATCGAGCAGTGACTCAGGAACCAGGATCTATCAGAGCACACTGTTGTCAGCCATCACGATCACGTCGCCAACGCTATCAATGGCCGAGGACTCACGCGACTGGGTTGACTATCGGCAAGCGAAGGAGGGCAGTACGTTTCCGCTACGAAGGAGGCGTCGGAATCATCGCTGTCGGTATTTCAACCTCCCGTCGAAAATCCGCGAGCCGCGTCCGGGGCAGGAGCCGTCAAGTAGGGACTGACCCGACTGGGCTTGGGTTGAAAGACTCGCGAAGGAGCTCGGGCGGAAGATGCTTTCTTGGGCGGCATGATTGAACGGTGGGAACTGGGTGTCAAGGGAGGAGGATAGACGGATATGAAGTCAGGGCTGAAGAAGCGAGGTCCGTTCTTTCAACAATGCGCATATGCTAGCGTACTTATATCTTTCCTCAGCATCAGATGCGGTGATTGACGCCACTAGAGCGAGCAAGCAATCACTTCAACGATCAATCACTTCAACGATCAATCACTTCAACAACCAATCACGTCAACAACCAACTACATCACATCAACTGTGTCGAACGCTGATCTGTGGATCTGATGTGGTTGAGACACAACCGACGGTATGGTTATGACGCGATGAACGCGACAAGCGCGTTTCTAAAAGACGCAGATTAGACTTCGCCGACAAATGCCTTGTTCGGACCTTCATGCTCCAGCGGTCTTTTGTTGTTCAATCAACACGACTTCAACATCTCGAGTGCCACCTTGCCATCCCCGGTTCTGTCCTTCAACACACTCTCATTCAGCACACACGTCTACCCTCTCAATCAGCACACAACCTCTACTGTATTGAGTCCATCAAATCCTCAACCTACGCCTCCAGCCTCCTCAACATGTCCGACAGCGACGACATGTCCGACATCGTGGGACCCGAACCCGGCACTCGACCGCAGTGGTGGAAGGAGGTGCCGGATCCTGTTCGATACCTCGCTCAGCCCAAGCCGCGGAAATGGGTGAGTTCTTATGCATACTCACCGTTTCAGTTCCGCTGACTCGTTTGAACAGAATCTGAAATCTATGGGATACTGTCGGTGTATCCTCTGCCGGAAGTCCAAGAACGACCCACCACGAACGATTACGCTCCGGCGTTATTGCGATCATCATCGACAACAGCGTGTTCGAGATCAGCGCCGGGTGTTACCCCATCCGATCGAGGATACAGCTGGAGCCGAATCGCCACCAGCAGCCGTGTCACCTCTGCCCGCGGATGATTTCGAACCACCCTTGCTTGAAGGCTTGCTGGATTCGCCGTTGTCGGACCCCTCGAGTCAATGGTCGGAGGAGGAGGAATTGGGCGAGTTGGGGGGATTGGGCGGGTCAGAGCCTCTCACGGTCGACTTGGAAACGGTCGAATTCCCGTTTCAGTCTGAAACCGCGGATGTCGATTTGAATACGGATGATTGCACCTATTTGCCGCACCCTTTCGACATCGAGGACGAGCCTATGGAGCTGAGCTCATCAACGCCCATGGCTCATCCAGCGACGCTCGACTCTGTGATACTCCGAAAGTTGACGAGCCCGATTTGGATGGACTTCATCGACGATTACATTGAGTGTACCGGCCCAGTACATCCGAACTTACTTGTCGACCGCCCATTTCCAAAGAGGGACACCCTCCAACTCAGCACAATCGAACAAGTCATCTACGGTACCAACCTCGCTCTCGTTGGCCAATGGAACTTGTCGCAACCCGCCATTCAGTTCAACATGACCCAGTCATGGAATATCTTCCGATACGGTCTTCTATTGGGCCGCATGGCATCCGGTACCTTTCCGGACTTGCCGCAAAGCGCCGGCATCGAAGACTTGGAGGGACTGTTGACGTTCGACGCGGCCCGACCAGCGGTGCGAACATTGCGGAGCGCGGAGCGCCATCTCTCGCCAGATGTCAAGGATCTTTTGGAGGTACATGCGGCGTGCTCGTATCAGTATTGTCAGAGGGTGTTTTATCAATTCCGATCTACCAGCGAATTCAAGACTGGAGCGATCTGCAGCCATTGCAAGACGGTTCCCGACGGCGAGAAGAACCTGGGACTCGTACCGTTCCCGAGGATGCGTTTAGCAGTGGCGCTTGAGCGGCTGTTGAATATCGACGGCGTGGAAAAGATCTGTGAACAGGCAGAAACCAGACGTCAAGCGGACGAAGATTTCGACAAGGAGAAGTATCCGGAGATGAAGATCTATCGTCAAGCATACTCTGGAAGCGATTGGCCGTTGAAGTCGTTGGACGGCAGGGTTACGGGTGTCCCCCAGGCCGACAGTAGCCTAGTCGTGCGGATCAACTTCGGTATCGACTGGTACCAGCCGTCTCGAGGCAATCATTCCCGTACTCAGTCTATCGGCCCGGTAATTGCGCACATCACCAACATACCCGTCAAGCTCCGAGGATCGATGCCCCTGTCTCTACTTCTGGCTATAACACCAGGTGAGGACGACCTCTACTGCCATGCCCCGTTGCCCGATTACTAATGTGCGGTTTGCTGTTTAGGGCCTTCGGAGATCCGTGGCGAAAACCTGCACTATTACCTCCTACCTCTGTGCCTCGAACTGCGCCAGGCGCGTTTGCGTGGACTGATCATCAAGACGCCCAGCCATCCCGAAGGACGCCGAATATATGTGGTCGTAGGAGCAATCTGTTGCGACGGTCCGGCGCGCGTCTCAGTAGCTGGAGGGCCCAACTTCAACCGCATGGGACAGTTCTGCATACGCTGTGATGTCGTCAAGAAGCATCAGTACAAGCCAGAGAGTGAGTCATCCCTGAGATTCAAGCCACACACGTCGTGTGATTCTGACCGCTCGAAACTTTAGCCTGTGTGTGGAGTGTCAGGCGGTCTTTTGAAGCCGCCGGGAGAGTCTATGCCGAACGCAAGACATACAACATCAAGTTAGACGAAGCTATCGAGGCACATCGACAAGAAACACGCCGCCGTGACCCCTCGGTTGAGCCGCCCTTCTTCTCACAAGACAGCCGCAAGGAATTGATGAAAGTATACCGGCCGTTTCCCGGAGATGTCAGCGCGCTTGATATGATCCCACTGTTCGACAAGGAGCTGGCAACGACGTACGACCCAATGCACATGCTCTGCATCGGCATCACCAAGAATTTCTTCAAGAACATAATGTACACTGGCGACAAATACCATCGTGTGGCACGGTCGACTTCAACGAATACTGCGACCGCCCCTTCTGTTCCTCCTGACTTGGAGAATGCGCCGGACGACGCGCTGTTGGAAAGTGAATCATCTGAAGAAGAGCTTTTGGCCGATGAGTACAGAGCTCGGCCGACCCGAGCCCCAGCTCCACCGCCGCCAGGGCAATCATCCACACGTGGGAAGAACGCTACAAAGGGGGCGGTACGCACGGCCAATGCACCATGGGTACCCAAACCACCAAATCCGTCGAAGAAATGCTATCCTCTGCTCACATCGTTGCATCAAGATCTCTACCACGAGCTTATGAGGCAGGTGAGCACAATATGTGATGAAGGTTCACGGGGGATCAAACTGATTTTCAATCGCACCATAGGTGATCCTGCCACCGGAAGTTGACGGAATTGCCGCGTTTACTTTCTTCAAAGGCTCCTCCGGCACCACGTCGGCTGCCCAATGGAGAACCTTCGCCCGGCACTACGCACCTTTGGTGACCGTAGAACTTTGGACTCACAACGCAGCGATCCGGGTGGCGCGGCCGTCCGAATACAATTCTTCACTGGACGAGAACGAATTACTCAACCTGTTACGCGTCTCCCAGATCACCGAAATGGCCCTACGCCCGGTGATCAGCTCGAAGCAACTGTACATTTTACGCCACTACATCAAATCCCTCCAAGATCGAGTTTTTGCCCAACGTCCCGGTATCGTCAAATGTGCAAATATGCACTGGTTAGCGCATATGCCCGAGGACATCGAGCGACATGGTCCGGTCTACTCCTGGTGGTTGTTCGTTTACGAGCGGATGAACAAACTCTTGAAGTCGGCCAACAGCAATGGACACGCAGCGGATACGCCACTCATCGCCTTCAAGAAGTTCCTTCGGCTCGGATCATTGGAAATACTCAGCACTCACAAGCCGAGTGAGCGTGATCTTCCCGCGCAGTACTTGGCCGACCGTTCGGCTCAGGCATTTCGCAATGCCGTTGCCTCTCTCAACTCCATCGACGAACAACGGGACGTGTTTTCGTGGCAAGAGGAGCAAGCCGCAGCCGAAATTCGTGCACAGGCAGGCGGTGGCGCCGATCGCCGAGAACCCACACCCATCAGCGTCAAGAAGCACCGAGTGTCTCATCTTTCTGCGAAAGAAGTGCATGACGTATGCCTCGCTTGGAACAAGGATCGTTTCGCAACAGTAACCGTCCGGCAGAATGTATCGGATTCAGGATCCGGACATGTTCTCAATCACTTTGCGGACTTCTATACTCGTTTCCGAATCGGGCGCAATCACTTTCGTACGGCCGGTCCAGGTTTATCGCTCTCTGACCGACTTGCCGACAGTGACTTCTTCAAGTACCGAGGTTGCTTCTTCGAGAGGCGAACCGATGTCGACGTTTTCAATTGCATCCAGCGGAGGACTGTCGTCGGGCTAATTGACAGCGTCTTCGAAATCCCCGCCACTGGCAAAACTCAATCCGTGGTCGTCAAGAGGTTCATAAAGGTACACATGTTGAAGCCCTATCAACAACCAGATCCATATCATTTTGCGGAACGACTGTGAGTCAACTACTCAACCTTGCTGGACAATCCTTGCAGGCGCTGATAGCCTAAACATAGGCCGTACATGAACATCTGGCTTTGGCAAGCCAATCTCGCGGAAAAACGCATCTGGCCGCTTGTACCGGAGCGTATGGATAGCTTGAAGCCCGTCGTCATCAAGCCGCTCTTCTCTATGCCGGGCAACCATCTCAGCCTCAAGATCTGGGCGTTCAAGGCCATAACGCACACTTGAGCCTGATATGTGATGTGAGTGCAGACTTGCAATAAAAAACAAATAGACAATCTGGCTCATACACTATCTTTACAGCTCTCTATTTCTGTCGTTTTCCTTTCTGTTTCCGAACCGCTTTCGATACCGTTCAACCAACTACAAAGCCGATCGTCTTTCTCCCCCGCCTGTTCAGAATTCCTCATCGTCGTCGTTCTGGTCTGCCGGTATACCCGACGCCTTGGCTGTCAAAGCGTTATACCTCTTCAGCAACTCCTCCTCCGACGCCCGTTTGACTCTGACCTGCTCATACTGCAGGGTCACCTCATTCCAAAGGTCAAGCTCCTTGAACTCGGCACTCTCGCAAGCTTCCTGCAGAGTGGGATAGACGATGTCCATCCCACTAGTGCCATCGACGGATATCGACGAGTCTGCGGCGGGCGGGTCGGGGTAAAGCTGCCTCTGCCAGTGGTCGTACCCAGTGAACTTGTGGATTCTGTCGTGGCAGACCATGGAGCGGTAGATCACGGATCCTTCTCCATCCGGATCGGGATTCCATTTGCCGTCGTGTTCCCGGATCTTCGGCCAAGGTGCCTCCTGCTTCACGTTCTTGTGGGCGATGTTGAATGGTGCTCTGAAGACTGGCGTTATCGACGGCTTCATTTTCCGGGCGTATTCATCCAACAAAATGCCGGCACGTCGACACTGTTGGAAAGCCATGTCCAACGCGAGTGAGTACGTCAGCCTCATGCGTGTGCAAAAGACTAAGTTTGCACCCACCTCGAAAGGTCATCCAGAACGCTTCCCTCGACTCCCAGATCTCGGATGACTTATACTGCCTAGGGTTCTTGGTGCATTCGAGGTAATAGACCATCCGTTCGTCAAGCCCAGGGCGCTTGGTGAAGCGATCTTCTTCATCGTCCGACAACAGGTCAGGTAACCATGAAAACTCTCCGGCCAGGGCCGCCCTGAACCATTCGGCGTCGGCGAGTCTGCCCAAAGGGGAATCTGACAGCTTGTCAAATCTCTCGTTCCAAGTCTGTAATGACACAATGGTGAGCTCTTGACCTCCACGACATATAGCATCTAGCAAACTCACTCTTTCACGTCGCGCCCTGCGACGATCCTTAGCTCTTGCGCGCTTCTTCGTCAACCTCTTCGAAGCCCGCATCTGGTTGCCGTACTCCCGCTTGGCGTTGTCCCAGTAAGTATCGATTTCTGCGATGATCTCGTCGATATCGGCTTCCCTAAGTGTCACGTTCGTGGCTGACGCAGTGATCTTGTGCTTGCACAGCTCGAGTACCCGGGCGCGAAAGTCGGAGGACCTATAAACCCGCATGGGTCAGTCGTCTGTTGTGCTGGAAACTCAAGATGGATACTTACGCAGAATCATCAAACTTGGTCCAATCTGGTCGCCAAACCTCTATCGTCGACGCAGGTGTAGCCGAAACGCCAGCTGACTCAACACCGGGATCATGCCTGTTCCTGCTGCCATTCGGGACAGCTTCGACAGTTTGTTCGTCGTCTTCGTCGTCATCATCATCATCGTCGTCGTCGTCGTGGTCGACGTCACCTCGATCGGCAGTCGAGGTGATCGCGCGCACGGCTGGGGCGATACTGGTAGCGGATCCCCACACGACATCCACTCTTCTTTTAACGGCAGATTGTACGGTCATGTTGTCTGCGGTGACTTGCAAGATGGGAATCATGAAAGGTTGGGTAGCGGAATCCATTGCTGCCCGTGGCCAATGATGGACGTAGCCGGGGAGGTTCGGGATCTTCGGCAAGGTCGTCCAGTGACTGGGCTTAGGATGCGGTTTCTTCAAGAGCGCATGGAAGTAGTAGTGGACCAGTTGCTGTGAGAGCGGAAGATTGGTTAGTGATATTGCACCTGATAACGTTGATCCAGCGTGCTTACTTGTAACTTTGCGTTCCGTGTCTTGGGTGGGGTAGAAGGCTTCGGCTTCTTGCGTGGTCGAGCTTGCTCGTCATCACCCTCGTATCCGTCAGGGTACAGTCTTCCCCTCAACTCCTCCAGGTAGACCTTGTCGGTGAGTGTGGTGTCGATAGCCTCGGGGATGCTCTCAGTTAAATGCATCTTCATCTCTTCTTTCGTCGCTGCCAGCTCGTCGTCGACTTTCTTCGCCAGGGCATCCACTTGGACTTCGAGTGCAGCATGAAGGCGAGTGATGGTGGCCCTGAGTTCTGCTACCTCTTTCAAGGCATCGGTGAGTCCATTATCGGCATTCGGGTCCGCGGCGGAGGCTGAACCCTTGTCGTTCTTAGACCCTTTCGGTGGCTGAGGAGAAGCGCGGTAAGCTGCAGCTCCACTCAAGTATGAAGGCGAAAGCATATACTAACCATCTTGTCTACAACAGCGCGGGGGCTTGCTGTGCTAAGTCCACGGATTGCGAGGTGAGGCGATAAATGGAAGAGGCAAGGGTTGGATGAGGGGGACTGCGGTATATGTATGTCTGGGGATGGCTGATCCCAATGCCAGGAGGCGATGGCGGGAGGCGATAGGTAATGATGAATGATGATCCAATCAGAGTAGGACAGCTGTGCTATGCGACGTATTACAAGAGAGATCTGCGAGAATAGACTACTTGACATAGCTCATCAAGCGACGTGATGGACTACATTGGCAAGATCATGAGTGCCACTTGATGACCTACGATGGCAAGATCATAAGTAGTTCCCAGCGAGAGCTCAAGTAGGCTTCCACGTCGGACATTTCCTACACGGAGAAAGAACACGGGTAGAACGTGGACGACGCCGATACGAAACGGATGCCACATGCGGTGTTCATTGGGCCATCTGATGAAGATCATCTGAACGACGTGATGGACTACGTCGCGTGTTCCGCGAGTAGCCATCATCACTAGTCAACTAGATCGGACCGCCTCACGCTTCAGACTACTTCCTGGCTACCCCGTCAAGTCACGCGAGCTGCCGCGCCTCGCGCTACGAGCATCTAACGCCCTGTGTAATGGGGAAAAGTTGCAACTTGTTCATAGATTTACAAAAGTGAGCCGACCAGTTTGCAGCCCGGACTGATACGAGTCGTTTGCACCATATCTGGGGGGGATCGTCCGGTGGTGGGGGCTCCCCATAGGCCTCAAGCACCGTGACTCAGATTAGCTGCGTTTGCTTGTCCGGCACTGTATCACCGGGGAAGGCTTCGATGTTTGAGGGTAGCGGAAATCGCGGATTCGACTTCGTCGGATGGAGAACATATCGATCCAGTTCCGATGCCGGCAGCCAGGAATATAGAGTGGCTGTTCGAGACGCCGACGACCCAGAAAAGCGCAGATGGAGAGACTGTTCTTGGGCGACGGTACGCGATGTTCACACTTTACCATGGCTCTTCCTCTTCAATTTACCCATTTCTGTTTGTTACTTAGTATACGCAGGAGGTTGACCGGAACAGCCACCGCAAGAACAGAAATGCGGACTTTGTGAAAGAGAAACAATGGAGCCAGATTCATCAGTTTTTGGAATTCATTGTCGATGACGCTATTTGTTGGGTGGCTGTAATACAGCTTTACGCGGTTGGAAGATGGGTGCAAGGGATACGGGAGCCTCCTCAGTGGGTAATACGGAAAGATGGCAGTCGGTTTCAGATACTTGAAGCAGAGGCACTGGACGCCGTAGTAGGTAGAATACCTCGCTTGACCGCTGACCGACGGTCTCGTGAGCAGTGTTGGGTGCCAACGATTCTCCCATCAAGCGCGCTAGTGGGACTTGTGATTTAATCACGAGTTGCACAAAGTCGTGACTTGTATTTTCGAGACTTCGCAGCAAGCAACTGATTTCCCGGATACTACACAGTGGTTATGTAATACTCACCTGTCCTGCTGACTGCCAATCGTTACACTCTAATCAACTAAGACGGTAGCTAGTCCTTGCTTGAAGTCGAAAAGAAAGTAATGACGAATCTTGATCTAATTTGCGCGTCTCTTCGACTAGAGGCAAATACAATTCACATCCAGAAAGGCTGGTATATATAGTTGTTTTCTGCTTAAGGCAGACCCATTTGCCACTGAAGACTCTCAAGGAGATTCCATCTAAGCTGAACAGAAGCTGCACCCAATTCGTGCATAGGTTGCACGTATGTTGCGCGCAAGTTGTGCAATTATCGAGCAGAAGTTGCGCATTTGTTGCTCATTTGTTGTACAACAGGCGAAGGCGAGCGGAGAAGGCAGTTGGCGCGAGATTTGGTCGATCGAATCATAAGAAGAAAGCGCGTAGACGTGACGTAGCGCGATTCACAACAAGCAGACTGTCCTTTTCGACTTATCCATGGGCATGCTTCGAGGATGATACTGATCGTGATGGTATCGTTGTCATCATATGAAATCATCCATGATGTTCGCCACACACTACATGTGGTAAGCATGACCAGAGCCCACTCGCCCCGTTGTACATACTTTGAACGGGCATCATCACCGCTTCGGTTTGGGATGTTTACCATCCTCTATCCCCGTGTCTTCAGCTGCTGCTACCGACGACTTCAGATCTGCACTCATCCTCCTAGCAATCTGCATTATCCTCGCTTGTTGATGATTGCGCGTCATCACCGCCAGGCTTTCCCTCTGATTTACGATAGTATGCTTCAAACCCTCGTTCTCGCACTCATCCTCCGCGATCTTCCCTTTCCAATGCTTCACGCCTTCGACATATTCCATCTCCACCTGGTTCGGTTTCGTGCTAGCATCCAGATACCGATCTACGAACTGCAGACACTTCTCCTTCATCGCAACCAGTTGCAGCTATAAGCTGCGTCGACATGTCTTTCATATCAATTGCGTGTTTACTGATTGACTCGTCGGCTTCTAGCTTGTCAGCTAGGATACTCGCATGGGTTTCGTTGACTCCTTGAGAGCGTGCCCGCAGCTCGTTTATGGACATCTAAATGGCAACAACCCTTCCTGCACTCATATTGAGCCACTTCGGGTTTGGCAGGGCGATCAGGCAATTGCCTGCTGCAGGTAATTTGTGAGGTGGGCCGACTGATGCTGCGATTGTTATTACTGGTATCAAGGAGAGCAAGAGAGCAACTGAACCTCGCCATTGACAGATAAGGAAAGTGCAATCAGAGATATCAAGCGGAAGAGAAGACGAAATATTCCATACCTGCACGGCTGTACCCTTCGCCTCAATTGCAGATGACACCGCCGATGATCGACCACATAAGAACCGGAAGCTCGGAGTCAAATCGTCAATGCCTCTAGCACCGACGACTGGCTTGCGTTTGATATGATGTTCATCCAAATCCGCGAACAGTATGATAAAAGCGCCGGCTTGGCAACCGTATGAGTTGTTACATGGGGAGACCCGTCGAGACCCGTTGTGACGTCAAGGCCCCATGACCCCAGAATCCGCCTTTTTCAACTTCTTGCTTTCCGGGATTGCCTTATGATCAGGACCGCGACCTGTGAATGAAAGACACATGATATCAGGCACGATTCGATGCGAATGGGCAGAACTGAAAGGCATTTACTCGGATGAACCAGGTCAAGAAGCCTTGCAATCCTGACCTCGATCCCCCGCAGAGCGTGCCTTTCCGATCCTGCATTCCTGCCTGGCTGCTCGGTTTCGCATCCACCCAATTGCCCCACCTCCGCTGGGTTCCTAGAAGGATTCGTTCGGCCCCGTCGTAATCCTCCTGTACGATTTGACAAGCAGCTTTCAACGCCAGTATCCGCAATCGATAATGCACCAGCAAGTGTCCGGTACACGGAGGTCGTGTAGGTAATCCAATGCCTCGACTTGCTATATTTCGATAATATGTCTTCGGCGGTGGTAAGGACTTGATTGAGGAATTTAGTTTCAAACACGCTTCCCGATGTCGTAAGATCCAACGTGCTTTACAAGGTGAATGTTTGCCCTTTGCCGGGTTTCATGGCGAGGAAGATACTCAAAGGGCATACCGAGTCTGCGAGTTAATGTGGATTGCGGTCTTTGAACGTGAGTTTCGGTTGAGCGGTTTATGACGCCAGGATACCGGCGAAGAAGGTGGGCGGACGAATTAAAATCAACATCATGACCTTAGCTACCCTCGGCTTGAGATGACGAACACCCTGATTACGGACAACTTCTTCAAGGGAAGCGTCTCCTCAGACAATTAATCGGAGACTGATACTGAAGTATCATGTCATTGAACAAGTCGCTCAGTCGCAGGAGGAAAAGCAGACAACATCTCAAGGCTCAATCTGGAGTGCATTTTGGGCGCGTCCCGTCCCTGGATTGCGTTGCGCCTACAGAGAGATTCGGCGGATACCGGAAAGGAGCTATACAAGCTAAACTGGCTTTCAATTCAGGCTCAACAAACAAAGGAAGGTGTGGTAGTATTAGTCTTGCAAGCACGGCTCAACAGCCACATACTTGGAGGAAAGGCGATTTCCAAGCCTTATATTGGTTGTACATAAACTGTCAAACGTCGAGCGTCAGTTGAGGGACCCGCTCACCTGGGTGCAGTCGTTGAACGTGACGATCTATCCTCGCGACATGTTTCCCACCATCAATCGATCGTGCGCAGGAACGCAAGGATCTGAAGAGGCAACGGTCCACTTGAAAGATCAGTTTGCCAATCTCACCTATGAAAGTAGAGAGGTTCACACAATGATGTCGCAACAGGAGGGTGGGAGCACGACTTCCTCGCCTTCGGTGGTGGAGTCCTTTTATTCCTTCCAGCAGCTTCCGGCAGTACATCAAGAGCGATACACGTTGGATACAGCCGCACAGCAGTACTCTCCGTACAGCTCTTGGGCACCAAGCACAACAGCTCAAACTTTCCAAGGGCCTCTCTCTCCGGGCCTCGCAGATTGCAATGTCGAGGTTGGAGACTTCCTGCCGCAAATGAGCAGTATGAGTCTTGCGAGTTCTGACTCTGCGGCCGCCTACGGATTCCCCGGGGCGGGTAATTCCGCTGCGCCAACGGCAGTCTGGTCTCCACAATCGACGCATCCTTCCTTGCCTCCTTGGAATCCGAACTTCGGCTACCAACAGCGTCGCTTTGCCCCGCAGTCCCGTTCAACACACTTCCATCAGAACAATACTGATATCGCTCCGTCTCTTTCAATGTCTGTTGCGCCCGTATTCCCGCACAATCATGGACCGAATTTTGCTCAATCATATTCCGGATCTCATCATAGTGGCACAATCTGCGCTGATGGACAGTATGGGGATGCTTGCGTGCCAGCAACGTGGTTCGATAACAGCGAATTTGCAGTGGCTCTCGCAGGCGAGTGAGTTGCACGGCCAGGGTAAATCCTGTGGGTTGCGTCTCACATCAGACTGAAATACCTAACTTGTTGCCTATCCTACAACAGTGACGGCTCTTTGGGGCCATTCCAACGCG
The DNA here is from genome assembly GCA_025758675.1 of Naganishia antarctica. Classification (NCBI taxonomy): domain Eukaryota; kingdom Fungi; phylum Basidiomycota; class Tremellomycetes; order Filobasidiales; family Filobasidiaceae; genus Naganishia; species Naganishia antarctica. The sequence continues at coordinate 18,637 of JANGFJ010000200.1, read as the reverse complement.
AGTGGAACCCATCGAATGCTCATCATACAGAACAGGTATTCACCATTGGTCCTTCCTCACGGTAGGTCGCCACCTTCGGGATGTGATGCCTACCAGGACAACCCCGAATTGACTTTGAGATCCTTTTGATATCGATGGTTCCTTAGATTGGAGCAGGTCACAGAATCCGAAGCACAGCCACACGGTGAGGACAGATGTGATGATTGCAGAGCAATCTTGAAAAGGAGAGCTGTCAACGCACGGAAAAGACGGTTCTGCTCGACTTGCGCCGCACTGAGAAGGAGAAAAACCGTAAGGGACAGCAAAAAAAAAGCCAGGCACCGACTCATGGAAGCAAAGCACGGACCACTAGAAAAGAAGATGCAATATTGTTCCGTGTGCACCAAGCCGTTCAATTCAAAGAGTTTCCGTGTCGATGATCGACGACAGAAGACATGCCTCGAGGAAGAATGCAAGAAGGAACAGGATCGAATAACAGGTGGGTGGTTTCCAGGCCATAAGCGCTGTCATTTCCCCGCTGGGAATAAGCTGATCACGGTTTCACGCCGTCGCCGGTACTGCAAACTTAGCTCGCGACAGAAAAAGGAAACTCAGCCGCCCAATGCGCGGTCGAAACTAATAGTGGCGAATGAGATGCGAGATCCGCCAGAATGCATTCACTCTCGACCACAAAATACAACATCAGACCATGTACTTTTTAAGCTGTCTTCTTTCACTCTGCTACTTGCTACACTCTGCTCCCGATTTCAGATAAGATATGTTGTATGTAATCTATTATAGGTGTGTAAACTGAATACTAGGATGGTTGGCTGTAAATAACTCCCGCGCTCTGTACTGTATCATATTGATTCTCTTCGTATCCGCTACCATTCGCTCGCGACCCACATTCGCAGCGATCATCACGTTATGGACATGGTGCGGTGCGCATCTCTTAGTACCGTTTACATACCGAGATGGTGATCCCGTCGTCTAGCCGGGTCACGGTCTGTGCTGAGACTCGCTAGACTTGAGGGAATGAGCTTGCGAGTCGCGATCAGAGACAGCTTCAGAGACTCGAGGAGTCGAGGGGGCTCTTCAGCTCTTTAGGCGCGTTGGCTTCGCTGTTGCTTTGTTGCTCGCTCGATTCGGCGCTAGCGCTCGACTGCGTTTCGTCCTTCCGTCGCCACCTCCCGGCCGCCGAGACTCCGGCGCACCCGGCACCTCCACCCGTCGCTTGGTCGCTTGGTCAGCTGCGCGGCGTGCTATGCATCGTCCATAGGAAAACGACGTCCGATACACCTTGCCCTGCCAACCTCTCGCTTAGACCAACGATGAGCGCGCCCCTCTCCCCCGACTCGCAGGCGTTCATCGAGCTGCTCGAACGTCATTTGGAGGAACACGATACCGCTGCAACCGCCACCGCCACCACCGCAGGCACAGTAGATATGTCCCTTTTCCCAGGTTTTGGAGCAGCAGGCGGCTTCTCGTCTTTTCCGCCTTCTGGTGAGGGGAACAAGGGCACGGCGGCTGGCGTCGGGAATGCGCCCTCTCCGGGGACGATGGCGGCGCTCGTCAGTATTCTGCAGGTGCAGGCGCAGGCCCAGGGGGGGATGGATCCGCTGGCGCAGCAGAGGCAGTTGGTGCAGCTGCTGGGTGGGACGTATGGTCTTTCTTCTCCCTCCAACACACAACAACAGCAACAAAATCAACAACAACTCGACGCATTCGTCGCACAAATGATGACTCCTTCTCCTGTTTCCAACCCCGCAACGACCAACAAAGCATACCAGTACCCCCACCCCGGAATCGACACCCCCGAACATTCCGGTCCTGGTTCCTCTTCCGCCGTAGAAGGTGGCAAGGAATCCGCAGGGGATACGCCGCCAGGTGGGATGAGTAGTTCTGGGAGTTCCCCCGTCGCTGCTGCCAAGCGGGAGGACGTGGATGGCGCGGCGGGGATCGTGAAGAGGAAGGCTGGGGATGAGGAGATCGAGGGACATCAAAGTCATAGGAGTCGACGTGGAGATGGTGGCGGTGATTCCCACGATGATGGTGAGTTCCGTTCCAGCGTTGTCTTGGCTACCGTGTTGATCCCGCGTGTAGATACCGAAGGGGAAGAAGACCACGATTCCCCACCACAAACGGGCAAGAAATTCTCGAAACGGACCTCCAAAATCAGTCGGAGGAAATCTGCGGTGAACTTGGATGCGGTCGTCAACAAGGGGGACGAGGATCTTGATGCAAAGGCCTTGAAGCGGAAGAACCAGAATCGGGCGGCGCAAAAGGCGTTTAGGGAACGAAGGGAGCAGCGTGTCAAGGATGTAAGTCTGTGTTCACAAGTATGAGAAGAACAGACCGTGCTGACCACCCCGCGATCCGCTCCGCCTCGCCCGCAGCTCGAGGACAAGGTCGGCGAACTCGAGGCCAAGAACGCGGGCAACGAATTTGAAAACGAAAACCTGAGGCAATTGTTGGCAAAACTACAGCAGGAGAACATGGCGCTCAAGAATACCGCGTTCACGTTTAGCATGCCTATGCCGCATGCCGCGCCCGCCACCACATCGCCCGTCGGTAGCGGAGGCGGAAAGTCGCAGTCTCCGGACGGGGGGGAACAGCCGATGCACCCACAGCCGCATCCGTCACAGCATCGTGGGGAATCGACATCGTCCTCTGCTTCAGGGGTTAGTAACACCGTCCGCTCGACATCAGGATCACTCTCCCGTTCCCCGCCGGACGTGACGGCTTCGGCTGCGGGATCGGTATCCCCCTTCGCCGGACAGACGGGCGTGTTCAACCCGGAACCGTTCAACGCGTTTGCTTCAAATGATGCGCTCGTTCCGGGGCCCAGGGCCGGAGGGAACGTGCGTACGGCGGGTGGGGAGCGGCGCCAGGGGTCGGGGTCGTCCTTGGGCGCGGGGGCCGCTTATGCGCAGTTTACGAACCCGGGGGTATCTTCCGCAGGTGGAACGTCGTTGATGCAGCGTCTATCGCCTCTGACGACCAGCAACCAACACATGCCTCCGAGCGATCCGACCGGCGGGGGAGGCAACGAGATGGATTGGCAGAGCCTTTTGAACAATAATTTCACAATGTTGGCACAGGCGCCAGAGTTCATGTCGTTTAGCGACGACGCCGCCTTTGGAAATTTCGGCGGGTATTCGGATATCCGGCCTGGCTTCAGTAATATGGATTTCGCGGCTGGATCGGACGGGAACAACATGTCCGGCATTCAGTCGACGCTTGTGGATCCGTTGACGGCTGCTTCCAACGCGTTCACCACTATCCAGCCGAAGCCTTTGGCGGCTGATGATCCGCTCATGAGCATGGCCGACGATAACATGGAGGAATTCCTACGCAGCTTGGGCGCGGGTCAGACTCCCGCTGCTGGGGGAACGGCGGATGATGTGTTCGACATGACGTTTGCCGGCGGGTCAGACAGCCCCGGCGGGAACGAATTGCTACGTCAGTACGTCAGCGGCGGCGGAAAGAACGCTTCGGGACAAAGTTCGTCATTGTCGAGTGCGCCTTCGTCCGTCCTCTCGCCCGGCAAACATTTTGTCACCAGTCCGGATCCGTCCTCTGCTTCGAGTGTCTCTGCGCCACAACAGGCATCGATGGGCAAGAGTCTGTCGTTGTCGGCTTCGCCAGATCAGGTGTTGGATGAGAGTAATGCCACTGCGTTCAGGGTTAGCACGTTTGGTCCGCAGGCTGCGGAAGGTAGGCCGACAATGTTAAAGAAGGATGGGACGGTTGTTCCGTGTAACAAGATGTTTGAGGAAGTCGTAAGCAAGATTCCGGTCAGTCATAGTGTCGATTATGGTGCGTTCAGGTCGCTGATTGCGTGTGGTGGTCCCGGATACAGATAAACAGCGGTTTCGATCTCGACGACTTGTGTGATCACTTCAAAAAGAAGGCAGTGTGTAACGGTCGTACGTATGGACGTTCTCCTTCCGTTGGTCACGCCTGACGTCTCTCGTTCCTCTACAGAGGGCCCACTACTCCTCGAGGAGGACCGGGACCGCCTATTGGAGGAATACGCAGCGGAACGAAACATCACATTGCGAAATACGACGTCCAACCCAGCCCCACTGGCGCAGGCGCCAGTCGGGAATAGCGGCATGTTCATCCAGTAAAACGAGGCCATCATGGTCACTCGCCTTTGGATCCTGCCTCATGGACACCAGTTCGAGGATCTGCCTGTCTCTTCAATAGCGCACTCTAGTTCGATGTTCACTCTCACCACTTTCGCGCTCCAGTTCGGCCAATGGCGTTGAATGTATCTCTCTACTTCGGTACTATATCGGCATTTCTTTGTATTGCTAGCGATTTTGTGACTCGTTGAATGATATGATGTACTAGTCACCGCAAGAGTCTTGCAGAAGCAGTCGTTATTGAGGACGTTCGACAAAAGACGGCAACTAAGTCTATCATGTTGATTGGAAATTCGTCTTCGAACTTGTGTCGGTCTGCTGTGTTGCAGGAGTTATTCGCATGAGCTGGATAACCTTCTTTGCCTGGGAAAGCTATATACGATGTCGATATCATGATGACCGCGATCTTGATGGGGCTTCGGGGCGGATTCTAGCGAGTCCCGAAGAGAAATACTATTATACTGGGGGATGCAGCCGGTATATGAGGTATAGGCGGTTATATGCGGTGCGGTATATGCGGTATATGCGGTGTAAGCGGTATAAGCGGTATAGGCTGTTATCCCACCACATACCCCGCATACCCCGTAAGCTCACCCTTCCCTCGCACGATCGATATAATATCATATTCTTACTCTCGAAACGTCCCTACAGTCAGACCGTGCTCACCTCCAAACGCCCAGCATGCTCTCGTTCCTCTTCTCAGTCGGATTAAATCCCTGCATAACCGCTCCTCTGCTGTGGTCACTCACCCTTGCACCTCCCGCCATTCGTGGCGCACTCCTCTCACAACTCGCTCACTACTCTCCCGCAAAGGTCACCCCACGACGCGTTGTTCACGCACTTGCTGGCATGCTCACTTTCAGCATTGTGCGCAAGCTGAACAAGTGGCTAAACGCATTCGCAGTAAATCACTGGAGGCTGAAGAGCGATGAATCGCGATGGAACTGGCACGACGAGGTGGCCGTCGTGACAGGAGGAAGCGGTGGAATAGGTGCAATGATTGTAGCGCGGCTGGTATCGAGGGGGATAAAGGTGGTGATACTGGACGTTCAGGCTCCAGTCGAGACCTGTGAGTAGACTCAGGCTTGGGAAGTTGAACTCGCACGAATTAGCGCCTAACCCTCTTTCTCAGCGCATGCGCTCGTCAGGTTTGAACAATGCGATATTACCAGTGCCGAGGCCGTTAATGCGGCAGCTACAACTATCCGCTCGCAGCTTGGCCATCCCACCATACTTGTCAACAACGCCGGCGTCCTCTCGTTTAGGCCGTTTCTTGATTCCACTCCTGCTCAAATCGATAAGATATTCGCCGTGAACCTCATTAGCCATTGGAACACCCTCCGCGCGTTCCTTCCGAACATGATCGAGAACAACAAGGGTCACGTTGTGGCGACGGCAAGCATGGCTAGCTTTGTCACCGTCTCGGCCACGACCGACTACGCGGCAACGAAAGCAGGAGTCTTGGCTTTGTACGAAGGTGAGCAGACACTAGCTTCAGCTGGCCTTTTGCGAGGACGTGAGCTGACTAGCTTGTTTACGAAAGGTCTGGCTCAAGAGCTCAAGCACCGCTATTCCGCAGCCGATGTCCACACCACAATCGTGCATCCCACCTGGGTGCGGACCCCAATGTTGGGTCTCCACGCCGCCATCATCGAGAAAAGTTACGGCGGGCTTATCGAAGCCGAATGCGTAGCTGATTCTGTAGTGGATCAGATCCTGCTATGCCGGGGTGCACAACTGGTGCTTCCGTCAACCCTCAAGCTACTGAGTTGTATTCGTGCGTTACCATATTGGATGCAGGAAATTCTGAGGGATGGGCCGGGCCAGATTCAGTGGTAGTCAGCATGTACAATGTGATGATGGGTTTATCGATGAATGTTCGCTAGTGTTGAAGCTTACTATCTTGCTCGGGGTTGCTCGGCCGATTCACGCTTGTATTAGAATGTAGTGATGAGTTCATATCAACGAGAAGCGGGTCGCGTACACCTGGATATTGCTAGAATTAACACTCCCAAGTCCACCGTCGCTGCAACTCGTCCTCAAACAACGAGCGATGACATCTTGCCTCTGCTTTTCACCGTGCCTTCCAGCATGTTTCCTGTGTGTTTTATTCGTGTCGACGAGTATGGGGACCTTTTGCTCGATTCATAGTGACTGAATCATATGTTCTTTCTTTTTCGGTAGCTGTAACGTTGTAATCAAGATGCCTTTTCACTATTCGGTAAAGTTTCCTAGACTGTGCAGAGTCTGCCCAAAAGAGAAGTAGAATCCCAGACTCTTTCAGTAATGAACGTTCGTTTCTGTGATCAGATGATCTGATACTGTGAAGTCACCGCTTCTAGGTGGGTATACGGCAGTTCGATGGGTCGCATCAGCAAAGCACAGTCCTGTAGGAGGACCCGCCAAACTTTAAGAAGCATGCTCAGGAACCGTAGACGGTCATTCGCTCTGCAGGTAACGTCTCCAATTTTTCGATCCTGACAGGCGCAGTATGGTCATTTGACTGAATCGCATCCCTTGTCACCTTCTCACAGCTAGCTGTCAAGCAGACTTACTATGAAGCGATTTGCAAAAATACCAGAAATACCATCGCCTCGAGCTCTGCTGGTGGATCAAACCTCGCGCGATCCAGAATTGATCTGATGCTGCAGGGAATCCTGGCTATACTCGTATCGTTACCCGGGACAACAGACTGCTAACCGCGGATTGATGGCTTTCAACACTCTTGCAGTCAAGACAATCGCGACAGACCCGACCGAACTATTTGGGTGATGCCGGGGTTCAGTGGAGTGGCATCTTCTTCGACGTCGGTCGTCCGTGCGGTGCCGATCTTCTACCTTGCCACTGATGTAAAGCAAAGGCATTCAAGTGACTAACCCAAGTAACTGACAACGCTAGGTCTCATTCAATAGGAACTGGACTCGACGAGCCCACCACTTCCTCTGGCCCACCGTCAGTAAATGACCGTTCAAGACGGACATTGACTAAGATTTCAAACGCAGTGGGGTTGGCTTGAATCTTTCTCCACACAGGCAGTCTGACGATCGTTGTTTCAACGTCGCGAGTTTGAAAGCTTGCCAGTTCTGTTCCGGGACGTCGCTTCATCCTCCTTACTCCTGCCTATATACGCTCGAGCCCTTGTGGTTTCATGCAGGAACGGCGGGAATGTTGTCTTTCTCAATATGAGACACGCCATATACGACCCTCAATCTCACAATCACTCCGTCGCCTCCTTTCTTTTGTTCTTTCCACCAACCTCCTATCGCCGGGACATATAAGGATTGGTGGGGGACAAGGGATGTCTTTGGTGCTGGGAGATGATGCTCCATACACACTTATCACATCACATCATTGATTGATCTTCCGTGTCTGTGGTACGCACTCCCAGATTCTCAGAGGGAACACGTAGATTCCTCGCCGGAGCAGGAATCAAGGGGGAAAAGGATTCGCACAGAGGCAAAACTTCGAGATTGCAACAGGGACAAGCCGTCGTTCTCGCCATGCAATATTCAACCGCCCATAATTGGCCCAGGCCCTCGCTAATGAACGCGTATGAAATGATTTCCCTATTCCCGGAACAGATACAAGTACAGATCGTGTTTATCAATCGCGATGGTATCACGCCTGTAGCCCGTGCGGCGGATTCTCCCCATCGTGCTGGCCGGCATGGTGTTGCTGGTGGTGGATAGGCCGAAGGGCTACAGATGCAGTATTTCAGCATGCTTGTTGACTATCTCTTTTTCTTTCCAAAAAATGATAAGCTTACGATGATCAACGATGTAGTTCATCAGAGGTTTGACGTCCTTGAGTAGGATGACGCACAACATCCCCAGGAAGACAAAGACGCTCACAAAGATCCAAATACTGAATCAGGCAACTCATCAGTACCACTCAGCAACAGAGCAATCAGTCATGAAAGGAAGTATCTTACAGGCGGTACGATGAGGCATATGCCTCTTTCAGTGCTTGGGTGCCCGCCGCCACGATTTGCGGCGTCACACCAGGAACGGACTCCAGAGAGACGTTATTTGTCGCAAGATCGTCGATAAACTGTGCCAAAGAGGCTTCCGGAAGGCCACCAGCGAGGGCGGCGGCGGCAACTTTGTCAGGAAGGGCTGTCGCGATCTTGTTGTTGAAGATGGCTCCCTTTTGAAGTGTAGGCATGAGTTCGGCAACCGGGACGCACGGGTAGAGACGCGCAGACTTACAGCTATGGAAGGTCCTAGGCAACCTCCTAGGGATCGAATGGACACCAACAAGCCCGAAGCTTGGCCGATGTAGATGGGATCCACACATAATTGCACCACAGTAAACAGGCAGCTGATTGGGCTAGCGAATCCGAACCCGGCGAGGGCGGCGTAGGCAATAGTCGCACGCCCTGCCCCGGGCGTCGCCGTCGCCAGACCAACGGTACCCGCGAGGAAGAGGCAGAACCCGGCTATGAGCTGGTAATTGATGACCTTGTACTTGTAGGCCAAAAACATCCACAGGAAGCTTCCAACAAGGGCAGATAGAATGAAGGCAGAGAACCGAAATGCGCGATTGTAGGGCTGAAGCCCATACAGTACTGCGGTTTCTTGTCCGCTGATAACAGAAAAGGTAAGAGCGATAAGAAAACACTCCGCTTCTCTTGTGAAGTGAGAGGTCGGATAGACACGTTGCACTCACTAAAAATCATTGAAGCAGATGTAAACCATTCCCTCAACGAGGGCAGCGAACAAGGCCAGGCCGACGTTTCGGTGCTTGAAAATGTTATGGTTATAGAGTCCGTCCTTCTTGATAAATCTTTGGTGAAGCGCAAATATGACAGTGAACACACATCCCACAACCAAAGTGGCGACCACCTGTTTGCTGCTCCACGCATAGGTGACGCCGCCCCACAAGAGCCCGACCATGAGGGGAATGAGTCCGAGGCCGTAGAGGATGGTGCCGACCTGGTCAAAGTTGAGGATCCGCTTGAGTACGGACCACTCGTACGGGTTGTCCACCGGAGGAGGATGGTACACGAAAAAGATGAGGGCAAAGACGAGGACGTGAGAAGCCGAAATCACCCAGAAAAGAATCCTCCATCCTGCGATGCCTGCGGGCGGCACCGAAAGCACGCGGGCACCGACTACAAGCATCAGGAATATACCCACGTATCCGTAGATCTGGACCAATAGTGCGACCAGTCCGCGATGACGGCGAGGCAGAACTTCGGCTGCTGCAGCGTAAATCTGACAGAAACACAAATGGCGTTAGTCGAAGCAACGTTCCTTTGTCATCTTTCCGAGCACACCTAGCACATACATTTCCGGTGTTCCCGAACTCGATACCAAACAGGATGGAGCCAACAATTGCTTGTGGCATCCCCCTAGCGCAGTTGAAGACAAGTCAGCTTGGTCAAGCAGGGTGGATCATTGCCGTGATGCATAGCATACTTTGCGGTTGCGACAAGAACGTTTCCGACAAAGCCAATCACAAGGGTTATAAGCCAGATGTTTCGACGGCCAAGGGCGTCTCCTATCTGAGACATAGGAGGTGCGAGTAGAACATTCGTCGGCTAGAACAAAGGCAGTGTGAGCGTCATCATCGAGACTGTGTCCATTAGCAACAGGGCTCCAGCAACAGGGCTTACATTCCAGGCTTGGGCGAGCCAGATACCAATGGCGGCACCTCCAATCTCCGCTTCAATGTAACTGAGCCACTACATTGAAGAACAAGATGTCAAATCCGGTGAAAAGGGGAGTCTGGCAAACGAAGCTCCTTACGAATCCACTTGCTGTCAAGAACATGAGACTGGCGGACCCGATTCAGTCAGCGATCCAAAGCTTGTCTAGAACCAGAGAGTATAATTGACTCACGATGTGCCATAGTTGAGCGACGCTGCGCCTACAACAATCCAGGGCTTCCAGTCTAGATATGCCGAAAAAAAAGGAGAAAGGGTGCAGCCAGGTCAGCAATGCGATCCATGCAGAAAGAAAGTCGGCGCAAATTACCGGCACCAGGCTTTCCCACATCGTCTGGGAGCGATCTCGCGTCGTCTCCGATATACGCCAATTCGAGTTGTTGTTCCTCTGCTTTTGATGTGATTGACATGTCTTCGAAGTTTGACCAGCTGATATGTGATGAGGTGAGAAAAGGTCGAGAGGAAGGGAGAGATGAGGCCAGAAGCCGAGCCTGACTTATAAAGTCAAGGGGCCCTGCAGCCCCTGCAGTGCGTTGCGATGGCGTTTGTGGTCGTGAGGTGAGCGAAGTAAGCGAAATACGCAGGACAAATCCTTGTACATCGTGGCAGGAACCCTGTGCGAAGCTCGCCACGGCACAGACCACGGTGAGCTGAGAGCTCGGTGAAGCAGGCGCACAAGTCGGGCTCGTCTCTTCCACCTCCGATCTGTACCGGCCCCGTGGGGCCAGCATACCACCGGCAGCTCGGGATTTCCCGCCGGATACTTCGGGCCTTCAAACATCTGTTAAGACAATTTCGCAATTTCGCTGGTTGTGGGGTGTTTGATGGAAATCTCCCTCCGTGTCCGTTGCCGCTTTCGACTGCATGAAGTAAGCGAATTAAGCGAAGTAAGCGAGAAGGAACAGCGAAGTAAGCGAAATAAGCGATTTGGGCAAGCGGAAAGGAACCGCCCGGAAGGCATCTGCAGCAATCCCGCGGCCCCGAGGTTTGCTTCTCCTCGTAGGTCTGATCTCACTCACTTGCTGTCTCCTCTTCGAAATGGCCGCAAACAGCGAATGGCAACAGCTGAGGGAATAATTTTGGATGGAATGAGATTTCCTCAGAGGCTTTCCGTCAAGGTGCGCTGTCGACCCCATATTTTCTGCGCTTGCCCCCTTCTCAACAGCCTACTTATACACGCGAGTAGAGTCTCAAGGGAGTTTGAGCTGCTCATCGATTACATTCTACTTTGCCTAAACCAATATCCACATGTCTTCATCACAAGCAACTCCCTCCGTTCAGACTGCAGCAATAATTACAGGCGGTGCAGGGGGGATTGGGGAAAGTGTGGCGCGGCAGCTGGCGGCTAAAGGACAACCCGTAGTCGTATTCGACATGAGCTTGGCTGGCGCAGAGGAAGTCGTACAACGCATCATCGCTGCAGGAGGCAGGGCGCTGGCGGCGCAGGGCGATGTAGGAAGTGAGTCTGATTGGGTCAAAATCGGTAGGTTCTTTCATTACGGATGGAATGCACAGACTTTGGGCACCACTGACCTATTGCAACCTCAGTACAAGCTTCAATTGATGCATTTGGTGGCGTTAGCACCCTCGTGCACAATGCGGGAATTGGGGGTCCTGCCGACTTGACCACGGGCACACTCGAGCAGTGGAACAAGGTGGTGTCGGTCAATCAGTCTTCGATCTTTCTTGGTTGCAAGTACGCCGAAACCGCACTGGCCAACAGTGCCAAACGAGGTGACTCAGCGAGTTGTATCATCATCGCAAGCGTTCTCAGCGCCAGCGGGACCTGGGGTGACAAGCCTGGCTACCATGGTACGCACATTTTTACCAGTACACCAACCTCACGGCTTATTTTTATTTGGTCTTCAGCCACGAAAGCAGCTGCTGCTAACTTGTGAGAAACTACTTCCCGCAACGTGTCGACCCAAAATCTCACTTGTTCACTCGCAGGGCTCGCTGCCTTGCGGTTGCTTGGGCACCATCCGGCGTCCGCGTGAATGCTGTGTGAGTGCTGGAATCCTTGCCTACCCGTCCCGCGTGACGTGTTGCTAAGTCCCAAGCATCTGGTTCTGGTAGATGCCCAGGCTTCATTGACACACCTCTCATTCGAGACCTTCCATCGCTGGACCCAATTCTGGCAGCGACACCCTTACGTCGACTAGGCCAAGCAAGGGAAGTGGCAAACGCAGTAGCTTGGCTCGCCAGTGACGAAGCATCATACATCACCGGTGCGAATCTGTATGTCGATGGTGGATTCAGTGTGTCGAAATAGTTGGTCGAAACCGCAATCCATGCCCCTCATGTTCAGTCGATGGACGATTGTTCTCCGTTTTGATAAACGCACCGATTCTTGGTCGCCTGTATGCCTTGCTCGCTTTTGTTTTGTGTCCCGCGCGGAGTCTCGAAGGGATGCATGCTCCTGGATTGCCTCTTTGAAACGCGTAAGCCACGTCAGAGCCCGGGATCGTCGGATCGCTGCAAGTGGCATTCTCGCAGGCTCCTACAAAGCAAAGCATGTCAGGAGTTTATCGTAGACGATGACATGCAATATGGACTGCTCCCTGAGGGAGCCGCTCGAGTTAGGAGCAAATCTTTTTCGCTTCGAATTTGAGCTTCTTTGACCTCTTCCCGGCGCCTTACGTGCTCTTGCCCTTGCGCTGCCCACTTTCGTCAGACCCATGTGATACGCGAATCCTTAGCGGAGGCCTAGAGTAACAAGTAGACGTGTCGCCGGTTAGAAACTAAATCCATCGTCCCATTCACGACCGGTGATGGGTCTTGGTAATTGGTATCAAAGAAAGTGCGTTGACTGTATCATGAGCCACATCATTGATTTTGCTGCAATCTTTCTTTTCTTGTTTGACTTTCCAGAATGGAAGCCCTAAAACGTTCTAGATGCATTTTTGAGCGCGTGTCTGATGGGTGCCTGCGGTTGATACGGAGCCCATGTCTCTGGCAGCAATCGGGAAAGCGAAGCGCATATCATATCGTCAGTTGCTGAATGCGCCATCCTGAAGTCTGAATGCTGTCGATATGATAATCACCATGACTACAAATACACCAGCATAGTAGCGACGGCACATCCGTATGTATGACTGTAAAATGTCGTCACCACCATCGCCGACGTATCGCCTTCGCATGTCTTCCTTCGCCACTCGCCCTGCCCCCATGATCATACAACCTTTGTCCTATACCGGGGCATCTCGAGAATAAGTCTTACGGCTGTTCTCAATCGAATAGCTGTCAAGGGGTTCCACGCCAAGATAGTATCCTCGTGGCTCCGAACCAATCTACAAGCGAGGCGTGGTGACAAGTCAGGCATAGGCGACAATCGTGCAATCTGGCCAGTTAGAAATTGGCGAACGAGAAACAATGGTTTGTACTGCTTCTCGAACTTCGTTCGAGCATTCTTGTTCAAATCTGGGTAGCCCTTCCCCATTTGGGAGTGATTTGCGAACCAAGTCAAGCTTTCCAGCAAATGCGGCTTCGCGTCAACAAGAAGTGAAGCAGAGTGCGAGACGTTGGAGCCGAGTTTGCTCCTGCAGCATCACTATGCAGGTTCTTCTTGAAGCTGGCGACCACAGCGCGGAAAACCCAACGTGTTAGAGTCGTACACGTACATATTTGGGAGTACGGACCGGACTCACGTCGTGCGGGTTCCAATAATCATCTATGTCGAAAGGCCACATGGAAGCCGGGCCGCCAAAGGACATCGCAGGACCGACCAGTCCCCTATTGGCATGCGAGCAATCCGTCAGCTATTCGGAGCTGACACGAACATGACAACCACACAGAAACTTGCGGCAGCATAATCTGTACAAGAATGCAATGCCATCAGCGTGGTACCGTGAATGATTGAGCGGTCTGAGATGCGCTCACATCGTCCCAGGAAAATGGATTACCCAAAATTTGCGCACTAATCTCACCATCGAGGGGATTGACACTCCAGTTCCAAGCGTGAGGTCGAGCATCTGCGGGCCCGTGCTCAGTGTCTTCTTGCGCAGCGCCTGGCGAGGGAGCGACAGAAGAAATCTGTTTGCGACGCAGTAACGCACCCAGTGACTTTGAATCTATAGACGGTATTAGCTCTCCCACTACATCAGCGACGGACGAAAAATCTTACACAAAGCTGGAATGTGAAAGCAGTCCGTGCTCGATTTCTCCAGCAGCTCAACGACCGAGGTGACGATTGCCACAACGCTTTCCGTTGGGAAAAGGCTCGAGTAGGGCGTGTCTAAGAATTCTGTAAAACGTTTCCGAGAGGGCTTCAGAAAGGTCGCATAGGTCACCTGCACTGCGGAGCTTAACTGATTAAAAAGGTCGCGATGTACGATATGAACATAAACTGTGGTACCTGCGAGATAATAGCGGATTCAGCCAAACCTGTGGCAAGCGGAAGCTGAGACGGACGGATGGACCCACGAGGGAATAGGTAAGCCAGCCACGGCTGTGCCAATTCTTTGCGATTTCTGTTGGAGCAGAATACAGTCAGTAGGAAGGACCTCATAAGGTTGAGGAGGGATACCCACGAATGGCTAGGGTAGCCTCGCGAAAGCTGGCAGCGCAGTACAAGCTTAGTTGATGCCAATCAACTTCCTTGTTGGATAGGCGTTGTATACCAAACGAGTACAGCAGCACTCTGTAACTGCGTGTTGATCATTAGTACAATCCCTCCATCGGGACGGGCGTGGAAGCTCACTAGTGGTAATAGAAAGCGTGTGCTACAAAAATATAAGCTGACATTAATAATGAGATGTTGCACGCGGATGTGCTAAGGAACGCACTTTCGACCTGAGCGTCCGTGGTTCCTTCGGGCACCCACAGATCATACCAGGCAGTGAGTTGGCATTGGTAGGCGTTGACCAGAACGCTAAAGGGGCGCAACAAGATGGGAAATTGTTTTGAGCGATATGGCCGTTCCAATGCGCACCTAGTGAGTATGGCACCCTGATCCACATCGGCCGTGAGCAAATCCTCAGCCAAAGTGTCACTCATCGGGCCCTGAAAGAGTCACTTCGGTCAATAATCGTACTTCGACCTCCACCCGTAGAGATCGCGCTTACAATGATCCTGTGCAAATCTGCCATAGCCGCAAGAGAATGGTCATTGACAACACTGCCCTCTGCATTCACCGTCGTCGCCGCCGCCCATTTGCGAATGCCTCGCACCAGCCCGTCGTCTCGTGCTACCATACGCGGCCGTCCATCCGCCGCACTAAAACTATGGATCGAGCAGGTGTATAAGCGTTACTGGTCGAACCAAGAGGCCATTGTCGAAGCGTGGTAGACACTTGCCTACGATCCATGACATAAAGAATCAACCACGCTCGCTCCAACTCGCGTTGGGTACCTGATAAACCGGCCGAGACCGAAATCGGACGTCTCAATTTCTGGTCTTGCCCCAAGCGGTGTAGATCAAGTTCAAAGGCCATGCGAAGGGCTATGCCACTCATTTGATCTATACGGACCCTCGCGTTCACGCAGTCAGCTCGTTATGATCCGAAACCAACCGGGACAGAAACTTACACGACATGGCCTCCTCATAGCGTTTGCTCGGATGATTCCATACCGTCAGGAGGATGAAGCCTTGAACGACATCGAGGGATTTGTGATGGGCACGCAAAGACGCGTAACCTTCCTTGAGCGCTGCGTCCAGACATTTCTCATGCATGTCCGCCGGTCCGTTTGAATAGTACCTTGATGCAACGCTGCAAACTGTGCATGTTGACAACAAAATCAGTCATACAGAACTATTTGCTTAAGAGCGTTTACGGCACACAGAGAGACAACCACTCACTGCACGTGAAGAGAAAAGGGGTACGTTCCTGTGTCGCTTGTGCTGTGTGTATCGCGGGATCGAGTAGTGGTAAATGACGCTGCAGTTGATCGAAGTAGATTTCAAACAAGTCGCTGATATGCCGTGACGAGACTATGCGCTGTGTGATGAGCTCCGAGGGGGGTCGCACGCGCGAAAGTGAGTGCGACACTTTCCGAAGATGTGTATGAATCAGCCGCTATACTTTACAACGACTCAGTAAGGAAGCCTACCATTATTATTCCCCACTCGATCAGGTTTGTCATGCCCTTGTAGATGGATCAGGCCTTCGACGGCCAAGCCTAACGAAGCGCTGCGACGTCCAAGCAACCTGTCAGCGAGCGAACCTGCACACGGAAGATTGCTATGACCAACTGTTCGAGAGTTTGGAGTCTGCGAATGGGCATCTTCGTCAGTGCTCGAGTTTGTGGCGACACGGAAAAGAATACGAGCGTACGGATTGAGTGCATCGAATGTAGGAAGCTGAGCGAGCGGCGCAGGAGCAAGGCTAGGTCCTGGCATCGAGTTTGAAGGCTCAGGAGGATATTCCATTGTGTTGATGTGGGATCTGGGCAAGACGGGTCGAGGGGACATTGAGGAAAGGTTCAAGCCGGGATCCTGAGCTTCTCGAGGGCGACGCTTGCCTCGACGGCTTTCCACAAAGGTACACTGCCAGTCGAAAAATCAGCACACGTTTACCGGAAAGTAGGAAAGACATTCACCTGAAGATCGTTGTCTATGCATCGCTGGCATGGAGCTTTGCCCGAACATCTCGCCTTGATCTGCCGACACCCCACGCACTATCAACGGATGCAGAGAGTCAGCACAAGCGTGCGATTGCGATTCTCAGCTATATGGCACTTGCTGCGTGACCGCTCCTCTTCCTTTTCTGCGTTTCCGGTTGACGTTGCTCGCTGAGGAAGCTGGCCCCCTGTGCTACCGCCTCCTGGGATGGTTGATTGGTGACACTAAACATCGCCCTGTAAAAGTGGTATCTTGCGGCAGAACACCAGACTGATATGTTCAGATGCGGGTTAGATTGAGCCGCTTGCCAACTGTACTTGGGTTCAAGTTGATTTCGTCACAGAGCAGTCGCGCGGAATCAAAACGCGCAAATCAGAGACAGCAGCAGCCAAGCAAAAATACGAAACTGACAATCGATAGTTCAGTTCTTGTCGATGTTGGGCTGAGTTGCGGACGATGTCGTCCCTTCCGTCTCTGCTAGCCAGGGGTCATCTCCGCTCTCGTCATCTCGCTCGTGTCGCCTCCCTCCACTGCCGGCTGCAACATTCGCCGCCCCCTCCAAGTACGCCACGATCATCGATCACCGAAAACGTTGTTACCCCGCAACATTCCGTTCCGCTACGCTCTTCATCGTCATCTGCAGGCATCAAGAGGCATGATGGGAAAGAGATTGGATGGGTGGGGATCGGGAACGCTGGTGGGAATACGGGGATGTCAGTTTCGTCGGCATCATCTGGCGCGGCAGAAGAGGCTTTCACAGTAAGGAGATATACCTTTCAGTGATAAACATTCTCTCACACTGTACCATAGCACCTGGGAATCCCTCGTCCGCTCCTCCTCGCTATGGCAGAGCACTTCCCGCACATCCGTCGCCCTACCTCCGCCCAAAAGGCCTTGTTCGAAAGCACGTTGCGGGACGGTAAAGACGTGTTCCTGAAAGACAAAACAGGCACGGGAAAGTGAGTCCAACCACGGGTTTCTTGACACGCAGCACTGACTGCATTCAATGCAGGACTTTTGCCTTGGCCCTCATCGCTTTATCACGAGCTTTCAAGATCCGGTCGAAACGACGCAAAGCGATAATGTCATCTCGAACATCTTTGTCGGCCCGAGGAAACAGTTCCCCCTCTGTTTTGTTGCTGCTCCCGCATGCAACTCTCGTAGGGCAAGTCGGAAGGTGGATGTCGCTACTCGAATCGTCGTTGCCTTCGACTGTTTTCGGGGACGAAGGTCGGTTGACGGAGATTGTAATGCCCGGTGAAGTACAGAATGAGGGGAGGAAAGCCGTACCGGAAATTCTCGTCTCGACGCCAGACGCACTTCTGTCCTATCTGCAAACACCATCAACGACAGGTCTCGCAATCAACAAACGTACCGCTATATCCTCCTCTCTCATCACGCCTACATCGCTCTCCCGTTCGTTACAGCTCGTTATGACAGACGAGATCGACGCTATGCTACGACCTCTCCCGGGACGTTTCAAAACGTTTACTTCTGAACGAGAAAGACAACGACATCCTTTCTATCGACATCCGCCTACCATAGCGAGACTGCTGGATGAGGTGCTGGTACCCGGAGGAACGGGAGGAGGGGAGGGGCGTCGCGTGCAGACGGTGTGGTCCTCGGCGACATCGAATTCGGTCGTCAGGGGCTTCATCCACAAGACTGGCTGGGTCAGGAAGGAGGGACAGGTGGTCATCGATACGACCAGCAGCACAGATGGCACAATACAGCAGGTGTCCCAAGGGCACCTCGATCAAAGCCAGGTACTGTCATTACATACGACGATCCATCACTGTCTCGCCATTGACCCTCTTACCGGTCGTATGCAAAATTTGGGTTCGTCGGCCATTGATTCCAGCTACACCGAATACGTCGAACCGGACTCCACCGATGCATACACGAAGGAAAGGATACATCCCTTGATGGTCGAAAATCTGGCGCTACTCCATGCAGCTCGGAACGTGAAGAAAAAGCAAAGCGGACACTCGCTGGTGATCGTTCCCGATGGAACGTCTATGCCGAAAGTGCAAGAGTGGCTATCGAATTTAGGTATTTCGTCCATGGTCGTGAATGGACTCGATCGCCCTGAAGACGCCGCGCTCCTGTTGATTACCCGCTCGCACGTCAGAGGTCTAGACCTTCCGAACATCAACAGCGTCTACCTTCTGAACGGTCTAGACGTCGGCAGCATGTCCAAGGCGTCTCGTGCAGCTGGGGGTATGGAAGAGCGCAAGCGGGAATACACACATTTTGCAGGGAGAATGGGAAGACTAGGTGC
>JANGFJ010000199.1:0-37735 GCA_025758675.1 Naganishia antarctica | reverse complement strand
TTGGGTTGTGTCAACTCAATACGCATGCGGGGGGTCCTGGGTTCAAATCCCAGACCGGGCCCATGATCTTTTGCCACTTTTCCGTCCATTGCCCTTTTTTTTGCACTTCCTGCTCCTCCTGTATCGCCGTTGTTTCCGTAGGTTGTTTTTTGGCCTCTCCACCGGCCCATGTTGCACCGGTCCAGGCAGCTGATGATGTTTTGGTCACGCTTACTTTCCGCAGACCAGAAGGAGGCCGAAACGAATAGCTCCTCATCGATTGACTCGTGATCTGCAAACGAAGGACGCCCCCGCAAGAAGAAGTTTTCCGAGTGAGTGGCACCCCATAGACCGACCTGCACAGCACGACGTTCATGAACTGTCCTCTGTAGCGATGTGCGAGTCGATTCGGGGAGAAATCAGGCACCCAGTAGGCCCGCGTGCTTGATCCGAAAGGCTGACAGGAACATGAGCCGATGGGACACACCTTCACAAGCTTATAATGCCAAAAGGACGAGCAGCGACATAACGCAGGCTGCGCAGATTCTCACTACGGCCTAACGTCACAAGCCGAGTGCTACTCGACAGATGATCTCAAGTTGAACCCATGTAAGGCGGCGTCTTGAAGAGGGTCGTCGAGTCGGCGACACCAAATTTCGCTCGTTAACTATCATAGTATCAACCCGATATCGAAAAGCCGCGCCTACCACGCGTGAGACGCAGGCGAAAGGGATTGACTGACGGCCGTGCCGGCTCGATATACGTGCCAAGGCGACCGTGACCTGCCACCTGTTGCACTGCAAGTGGCTGTACTTTCGCCAGACTCAGAACACACGCTCAGCAGTCCGCCGACACTGCATCCCCAGAGCTCCTGTTCTTGATGCTACGGCAATAAGGCATGTAGCCTATGGCTTTTGTCGGCGTGTGTGTACAACTTACTATCTTACAAATTACTCGCTTTCCGTCGCCACCGCTTTCCTTGCTGTAAACACTACCGCTTTCCTTGCTGTAAACACTACCGCTTTCCTTGATCTACACCCACCCCCTCCGACTAGAAGAAACGCCAATAGAGGAACAGGATCAGGAAAAAGGCGATACCACCAACAGGCGCCCATTTTCGGAACATGGCCTGAAGATTGATATTGCGAGCGGCTTTGCGGTACTTGGCAGACTCTGATCGCAGCGATGTTGACAAGGTGGACATGCCTGGGAAGAAAGCACGAACGCGTTAAAGACGACAGAACGACATTGCAACCCGACTTACGATCCAAGCTATCCCCCCGCCAAAGCAAGTCCTCCATGTTCTTGGTCATGATTCGAGTCACATCCTGCAGCTCTGCGTTCATCTTGTCAAGGTTGGAAGAACCCGTTGACGTCTCCCCAGCCCCGTTCGCCAAAGCCGTCGTTTGCGCCGTTCGGGTGTCCGCGTAAAGTCGAGTGGTTTTCGAGATAAAGGTGTCTATAAGTAATGCCAGGGTGAGCAATCATACAGCAGGGTGAGCCCCTGTCGATCCTTACCAAACCCTCTAAAGCTATACGGTCTGTTTGCGCTTGCTATCTGACTTTCGTAAGACCGCTGAAACTCCTTGGACAGCTCATCGAGGTACGAAAAGGCCAATTTCCGGGGATACGACTTGTCGCATATCGCAAGGTACGCTACTTGGTCAACCAAGAGGTAGCTGTAGACCAATACCAATCAGGAATCGTACGACGCATGCACAGACAAGGGGACTTGCTGAATCAAAAAGTTCCCGGTTTCTATCGAACACGCTGGTTCGCTCTTTTCCGTCAATCTTCTGCTTACCAGCTTTGACTGCTGTTTCGGTTCGGCGAGCTGCTGTTCAGACTATAGGGAGAAGGTGCGGAAAAGCAAACGATCAACCGAGGGAGAAGCGCCGCTGTGCACATACCCCATTGTCGTCGACACTGGCTGCCAGGGGGAGACCGTCCGGCACCCTGAAAATCATCGTGGAGCGTACCATGTTGTATAGGAAATGTTGTTGTCCGCAGTGGGACGTACGGCAGAGCGTTATCTGAAAGCAGACAACATATCATACTTGTAGAACGATGAGCTGATTGAAGCCTCTTGATTCCATGTGGAAGCGTTGCGGTTGCCGACTCTGGTGTTGACGCTTCGATCGCTCTTCGCGTTCGAATTCTCGAATTCTGAAACAATCACGACTTCGTCAGTATAACTGTACTGGGCCCGACTCGAACAGAGGACATCCACTCACCCACGCACACCTAGTTTCACTCTCAGTACTCACCCTATCCAGCAGAATGCCAAGGTCAGTCTCCCGCACTTCCGACGTCGAGCGGTCACTAACACGGGACAGTAGATCCCGCAGCTCGTCAGTATCGTCCAACGAGCTCTTCGAGGAGCTCGAGGATAACATCGAACAAGGTGAAGGCAAGACGACTTCCGGGTTTGACTGGGGAGCGTTCAGAGAGTCTCGGCTGCAGCAGTTATCGGAAGAGGTACAGCGCCAACAGGCTATCGATAGTCAGGGTGGCTTAGATGGATGGTATGGGTCGTATCGCGAAGTCAAGGAGGAGCGTGATCTGATCCAGCGAAGCTCGTGAGTTGTTTCTTGTCTTGTCATTGCGTACGTTATGCCGACCCTGTACCTGAACAGCAAAGAAGAGTTCTGCATCATCCATTTCTTTCACACCGAGTTCCAGCGCTGCGCCATCATGGACAAGCACCTACAAGTAAGTGTCGACCTATTGCAGACGACTCGCCCACGTTGACTTTTCCTCACGATAAGGCTCTAGCCCCAAAGCATCCAAATACGCTCTTCCTGCGGACCTCGGTTGATAACGCGCCATTTCTGGTGAATCGTCTAGGAGTCAAGGTTCTACCTTGTGTGATATCTTTCGTCAATGGAAACGCGACAGACAGGTTTGTCCCGTGTGACTTTTGATGATGTATCGCTGAATTAACGATGGATCCGTATTATCTAGGCTAATCGGTTTTGAGGAACTCGGGAATGACGACAAGTTTTCGACGGCTGCTCTAGAATTCAGATTAAAGTATTCAGGTGAGCCCCATGTTGCTGGATTGACGAGAGTCCAAATAACACCTTGTGCGACAGGGGTATTGCCTCCCCCTGGATACAAAAAGAAATCAAAAGCAGAGAACATACTTTCCAGACCAACCAAAACTGCCAGAGAAAGCGACCAAGACTCTGATTCAGCCGAAGATGAGCAGAGTAGGAACCGTTCCGGGCGCAATAGGATTATCAGAAGCAACAGGGATGATCTTGCCCGTACTCGTCGCAAAGCGCATGATGAGGAAAGCGATGACCAGTGGGATTGATAGTGTCCCAGAGAACATGACGATTGCTCAGTCAAGTAGTGTTTTATCCACCGGTTGTATAAGGACGAGTCCGTAAAGATACAGTATTCTTCATTCTTCTATTGTACTACACTGCCTGTTTCAACCTGATCAATAGCCACTATATGTCGACGACTGTGGATACCGATTGTACGTCGTCTGCTGCCCCGATTGGTTGTAATCCGGCGTACTGGCAGATGGCGGAAATGGACCAGACGCATCATGGGCTTGATATCCATACGATTGCTCGCCAGGGTGATGTCCTGGAGGGTGCCACGGTGCGTTGGGGTCGCCGAAATTTGGATTGAGGTGCTCCGTGGGGTACGGCGCCGGATAATGCGAGGGTCCCCGTGACGGGGGTCCTACGTTTGTCACTGGCGAACTACCTACACCCAGGGACCGTAGATACTTTCTTCCCGGCTTGACATCCGCATCCTGTGATGTCCACGACGAAGTGGTGAGAGGAGGCGGAGGAGGCGGATAAGCGAGAGCCTGACTATGGCTCGTGGAATCCGTATGAGAAGAGTTCGTTTGGGGTTCGTAGCGAGACTCGGCATAACTGCTATTATACGATTGCAGGTGCTGGACTCGCGGTTCTGGATAGGTGCCTAGATATTCCGATGATGTTGTATATTGACTCTGCGGAGGACCCGTCCAATTGCTGGTAGCGCTCGAGGAAGATGCCATGTCTTCTGATGATACGTGAAAAGAGGATGTCACGGCCGACGGGTAGTGTGCAGAAGCCGCAGAGTACGGCCGCTGAGGTGACATCATTCCCATCGACGAAGAAGGTCGATTGTCGATGAGGGGATATGTTGCGATATGCGTTGAAGCTGGTCGAGGGGGGACTTGTCCGTAGCCGAGAGGCTGGCCGATAGGGGTTGGAGCAGATTGTGGTAAATAGTGACTCACTTGGACGGTAGACGATGGCGGATAATGGTACATCTCTGGAACCGGCGTCGCTGGTTGATGGTGTGCAGAAGTGGCATTGGCATATGACGGCGGAACAGGCGTCGTTCTCCCAGGCATTTCCACCATTGGCGGTGGTGGCAAGAAAGGCAAAGCCGTAGCCATATCAGCCATGTGTGGAAATGAAGACGATGGTGGTGCCGCGTGCGTGTATGCCGAAGATGCGAACGTATCTTGAAATGAAGGTACAGGCAGGGACTGATAGACTTGCGACGGGTATGCAGTGGCAGGCTGTGCTCCGTATGCGCCTTGCGGCGGTGCGGCGACGAATCCATGACCGGCAGACGTTGGTGGCGGGTGAAACGCTTGATCATTCTGCCAGTGACCATGTTGTGGTATTGCTCCCGTCAAGGAATGCCTATGACCTTGATTCGAATGCGGCTGAGACTGGACGCCCGGAGGAGGTGAGGTATAGGCTGAAACGGGCGATTGAGCTGCGACGGGGGCAAATCCTGGAAGAGGTCGTGGAAGCGGTGCTTCATTTTTTCGAGAATGCTTCCCGGGAAAAGTTGGCGGAGGGACGTAAGCTCTGACAGACGACACGGCCTGGGCGTAAGTCGTGGCACCAGAGTGACTGTCACGCCTGTGCGGTGCCTGCACTACAGGTTCCGGAAAGGCTGAAGGCTGCGCCATGGCATTCTGTCGTCGCGTTTCCCAGCTACTCTGCCGTATAGAACCTATGAAAATACAATTGTCAGGTTCACGAACAATCAGGTTATCGAGGAGACTTGCCTGGCGGAAGGGAACCTGCGGTTCCGTAATCCATCCAGCTCATGGGTTTCTGGACCTTCTTTGGTATCGGTGGTGCATCCTGTAGAAGATTTTCTCTTAGCCCGAGAGTGTCGACATATAACAGCGGAGGATAACTTACGTTTATAAAATAGGTCATCTCCAGATATATCTCTCCAGCAAACATATCCTTGTATTTGAGTTCAAACATGTCTGTGAGCAGGGATAAGCACAGGCTCCGCGGCAACACTGTGGTTTTCACTTGCCATCATGTTCGCACTTTTCAAACACTGTAGTCAAATCGACTACCGTTTCTCCTACTAGCTTGGGATCCTTGGTGTCTTCTGCAAACACGCTCACTACCATCGCCTTGTTCTTCGGTATCCTCCTGCCCCTCTTTGACGCAGAATCCTTGTCACCGACGTCCGAAGGCCGGGTGACAATGTCCTCTGCATCTTCCGTGATCTTGAAACGAACTTCTGCGTCAAAGGTAGGATGCTGTCCTCCTCTGTCGGAAGGGTAAATTTAGCTTGACAACATACACACTGACGGCAGATCAACGCACTTTTTGACTACCGGGGTCTTCATCTTGGTGTCGCCGTATTTGAGTGCGACATACGGATGGTGCTTTCCAATTTTGCTGCGATCAGAGAGATGTTGCTGTCCAAATCAGGTTGGAGGTTTAGTTTCTGCTCATAGGTACAAAATGGTGATGGAAACTCACAGCCCGAATGACAACGATCGCCAGCTCTCCAAGCAATCTAGGCTCGACTGGGTCTGCCATCGCAGCGGTATTGGGATCGCTTTGTGGGTTATCGTAAGACATCGAGGCGAATTGAACGGTATGGTTTGCTGAGAGGGACTCTTTCAAGTTTACGATAGCTGCAGACCGGCCAGAGGACGAGCGATGTCGGCGCGGGGAGGTCGCTACCGGGAGGCGTCAAGAAACGGACTCGACTCGAGTGAAGACTGCGAGCTATCCAGCCCGTCTTAGGAACGATAGGTGAATGAAACTCGCTACAAGCAGAGTGCCGCTGGCTGTACGGCTGTGGAAGCTGCTGTGGTAACGATTTGGTTCCGCGTAGTTCAGTTCCGGCTCGACCAGACATTATCGATACCACCGTACCACCGTCAGCTTCGTTCTTTCTTCTGTGTCCCTGTCTCGATTGAGGATTAGCTCACGACATCGCATCCCAAGCACCTTCAACACAGGCGAAATCACCATGTCACACGTCGTCGAACGGCTGGATCATCCGTCTAGCTACAAGGATCATCACGCACGAGCAAGTATCTCTTCTAGTAGCAACTCTCGTGGAAAGACTGATCACATGTCCCTTTGTAGGAAAGCCGAGAGGAGCGTGAAGCAAAATTGGGGAATTCGAAAACACTCTACGTCGGGAACTTGAGTTTCTACACGACAGAAGCACAGATTTACGAATGTAGGGGTAGGACCAGTATATCCCTCAATTTAATCGCTGACTTTTGCTTGCTTGCCGTTGATAGTGTTCTCTCAGTGCGCCGATCCGACTGAGGGTGGGGGCATCAAGCGGTACGTGCTCGCTGAGACTCGTGCACAACTCCGCGTACCGTCACTTACCGCGATTTCCTTACAGTATCATCATGGGTCTCGACCGCAATACAAAGTCTGTCAACTCTTTTCTCTGCAAATCGGTGTTCTCACAACTAATCTCCAACCTCGTAGAACGCCATGCGGGTTCGCCTTTGTCGAGTACTACCTACATTCTGAGGCCTTGGCGTCTATGCGATACATCTCCGGCACCAAACTAGACGAACGTGTGATACGTTGTGATCTCGACCCTGGCTACATAGAAGGTCGACAATTCGGCAGAGGTAAAAGCGGCGGCCAAGTGAGAGACGAGTATCGAGAAGAATATGACGGCGGAAGAGGCGGCTGGGGTCACGACGTTCTCAGGCGGCAAAGTCAAGCTGAGAAGCGGTTGCAGGGTCACTATGACACCTACGCTTCCGAGGCAGGCGGTCTTGGTATGGCTGGTGCGGATGTTCCGACTGGTGAAGGGTACGAGCGAGACAACCGTAAACGAGGCAGGGAGGAAGATGACGAGGAAGACGAGGACAGAATAGTGAGTTTGTTTCCCGCTACGGAGTAATGCCTGTGACTCAAGTGTCGTGACGTTCTCCTTAGGCTCCGCGATTACGCGGGGAACGAGATGAAGACGAGGATGAGTAGCGTGATGGGTTCTGGCGCTGGGCGGCGTGGAGCGTGAGTGGAGCGTGAGTTAAGCAGCAAGCCAGTCGTGCACGGGGCATTGACGCTACTCGGTGTCGTTGCTAGTCTTCTGGTCTCATTCTTCTCGGAAATGAGAAAGTCATATCATAGCGCTATGTGACACTATCATTTTTGTCAGCTCTTATTGTTGTAAGGTCGCTGTCATGCAAAATGAAAGAGGATTGGCCGAAACAGATTGCTCCACGAAAGTTGATAGCATAGCCTTCCCAGTTTATTGTGATTTATTGTGAGAGAATCAGACTCTTGAACGGGAAAAATAGATGTCGCTCTCGACTCCTGCAGAACGACCGTTCCGTGAGGGACACTAGTACTATGTGAAATGAGTGAATGACGCCAAAGTGAGCATATTGCGCCAGTCATCCCCCAGTCGTCCTTGTCTTGGTGTCCTTGTCTTGGTCCTATTCTGCCGCTGCAGCAAAAGGTATGCCTCGCGGGGATTCGAACCCCGGTTATTTGGAATCGAGGATGAAGATCAAAACCAAAGGTGCTAACCACTACACTACGTGGCAAGGCAGTGTTGAGGTCGTAGTTTACAACATATAAGGCCATCCCACATGCGATGCTTTGTCAAAGGACAATAGCCCGATTGTCTCTGTGCTTCGCTCAACGCCGATTTCGTTTGATTTCGATTGTTCGTTGTTCACCAAATTATAGCAATATAGTCAACCACCTCCAAGTCACGGACCCCGATTACCGCTTTTCCCAATCACTGTCCTTCTTCCCAAAAGCGTACACCTCAGCAAGCATGGTAAGACTTCAGTCCAGGATCACACCCGAACTCTAGCCCCAAGCTGATCGGATGATGCTTTCAAACATAGTCTGAAGAGGCCTATATTCCGTACGGCGATCGTCCAGAATGGCGAGATGTAGTCCCTATGCCACAACAGGATGCACAGGATGGCTTGGTGCCCATTGCGTACTCGAGCGAGTGTGAGTCCAGATGTCGGTAGCTCTCTGTTGGACGGCAATCTGACCATGCTTTGCATTCCCTTTCCAGATTCCGATGCGATGGATTACTTTAGAGCGATCGCAACCAAGAATGAGCGGACGGACCGAGTGTTGGACTTGACGGAGCATATTATTCGTAGGAATCCAGCTCACTATACAGTGTGGTACGCCTTTCCCCTGATAAATCTCCCTGCGATACGCTGACGAGATCATCTCACACTTCGTCCCCCTAATCATTTCGCTATACAGGCAATTCCGAATGAACACTCTATTGGAGCTGAATAAAGACCTGGAGACCGAGTTGGAGCTCATGAACGAGTTTGCAGAGGAAAACCTGAAGAGTTATCAAGTCTGGTAAGCTTCATATGACTGCTACCAGACCGCTCATACTCAGCATGAAATCCCTTTTTCAGGCATCACCGCTTAACTCTGATTACACATCTACAGCCCGATCTGGAGGGCCTCCAAAAAGAAATCAACTTTATCCACGCTTCCCTCATGCCGGATGCCAAAAATTATCACACCTGGGCTTACCTCAACTGGCTGTACTCGCACTTTTCGAATCTACCAAATGCGCAAGGAGGAAACCGATTCACCGAACAATCATGGGTGACTGAGGTCGAATGGTGCGATCATATGCTTGACAGCGATTTCAAGTTCCACGGATCTCCGCAGGAGGCCCTGAACGATGACGAACAGAACGAGGGCCGGGACAAGATCGTACCCTTGCAAGGCAACGGCGAAGAGGAACAAATTGTCGTCGGTCGTAGCGATGGCAGGAACAACTCGGCCTGGAGCTGGAGATGGCATCTTATGATCGCCAGAAAAGGTGCAAAGCCGGATGTTTCAGCTGAATTAGAGTGAGTACTCGATGCCGCACGTTAAAGGACCATCTAATAATGGTTCGCTCGGAATAGATACGCCCTTTCCCAAATTCGAGCCATCCCTCACAATGCATCCGCTTGGAATTACTTGAGAGGGTGAGCACTTCGGTTCACAGTGCCCTCGATATTCTGACCGTTCAAACCCATCAACTTACAGTGTCCATAAACATTTTAAAATACCATTGTCGCTATCTCTCCCTGCCATTTTGCCGTTTACCACAATTCCAGCTCCGTCATTGACCTCTGCGATACCACACAATCCTCCCCAGGTCACCACGGCTGCCAATCCGGATACACCGCTGCCCGTTCCCTTTGCGCTTGAATGGCTCGCAGATTGTGAGGCTGAGCAAGCGTTGTCTACCGGAACTTTGGAGTCATGCCAGAGAGCGGCAGGCCTTTATCAAGAGTTGGCAGAGCGATGGGATGTCATGAGAAAGACGTGAGTGTTGACGGGTATTCACAGGTACTGGCCGTCTCGCTAAATCCATTCCGTGCGATTACAGGTACTGGCTATTCAGACAAGCTGAGGTCCTTCGTCAAGCGTCCGTGGCCGCTGGCAAGTCAGCACAGGGACAAGGCGCGGAGGTAGTCTTCTGATGTAGGCATAAAGTGTGGCTTGTACCTTGAGACCTGTTGTATTTCGTTAGTGCTTAGTAATATCAAAGATGTTGCTGGGAACCTGCTGCGACCCGACTCGGGTCTTCGAGGCATGTGATGCGAGTGTGGGCTACCAAATGATTATCATTATCCGTCTCGTCACGGTAGCGTCACGGTGGGGGCGACTTCTCCGATAGGGTCGATCGACCCGACCTGGCCAAAGGATCCAAGGGTCCAAAGGATGGAGCCGACTTACATCAATCATGCCTCACTTATTCGCATCGATTCACTCACCTCACTCACCCTACAAAGAGTCTGGCAGTTCGCAAGGCAATCCCTCGACACACTGCTGCCTCGGATCGCTATCCCTTCTACCAACAAACTTGAACACAGCGAGTACGGCATGATGATGGGTGGTAAAAAGGTAAGCTGCTGCTGCTGCTGGAAGTTGCGGATCCTCTAGTCAGGTCTGACAATGCTCGCATCCTTGCCTGGACAAAGACGCAATCTCTCGCTGGGCGATCAGCCATGTTGACGGCGAGACGGGAAACTTTGGAGGCAGAAGTCGCAGAGCTTGCAAAGCAACTGGGGTATGTATGCGTTGTCCGCGATCGGAAGCGCTCGAAGCGTAAACTGACTGACCTTTTCTTACTTAGGGATGTCGACGCTCAGGCAGTTGTCCAGGCTCACATTGAGATGCTGCATGCATACAACGAAATCAAGTGAGTCTTCTAGACGCATCTGCAGAATTCGCGTCACTGCTGTAAGAATGCATGCCGACCTGGAGACTTATATTTGCGTTCTTCTCCATCATGCAGGGACGGATCACAAGCACTCATAGGCCAAGTGAGTAATGTGATCCAACTGCTGTTCTTATCACCGCTCACTTGACGACGCGACATCTATCTGCTTGTTTGTCCTGCTGCGCTCATCACCAAACAGTACGCTTTGGCGACGGGAGCGACGGTGAAGGCAGTACACGAACGATTAGGGTTGAGCTTGACGGAGTGAAATTTGGAGGCATGCCTCGGGCCGTAGGGGATGGTGTGGATAGATCCTCTTTGGGTCTGCGGCTACAGGGACGCGATTGGATAGACGATGCCCAGGTTGTAACTATATCGGGCATTTGAACGAACCATCAATGTCGGGCAAAGCCGAATACGCAAGGAACGCGTCCATGCGGAAGATGGCTCTTCAATTGAGGGTATAAAGCACTGTTCGCTGGATCCCGGGTATGACCCTCTTCCTGCGCAGACATTAGCTCAACACCATGCCCGCCGCCTACAAGAGAGGACCCATCCACCTCGGGGATCCTCAGGATCACGACAAGACCAGTCTCGAGGAATCGCTGCCAACTCACAACACGACAAAAGACCATCCACCCAAACCTCGATCGGGTCTGTTCATCAGCATCCCGGGATGTCTGGCCATCATCACACTCGTACTGTTATACACCACCTACAGTCCCTACTTTCCTCATCCGAACCCGAGTCCCACGCATCCCGTCTCTGAAGCCGTCAAACGGGGCCTCGTCAAATGTGAAACCATCAAGCTTATGCCTCCCGACACTACCGACTTCAGGGTCAACAGAACCGTCAGTGATCGTTTCGAAGCGAAGAACGCCAAGCCCGTTTTGCTCAAGAATGCTACCGTATGGACTGGAGAAGATAACGGAGAAGAGATATTGCACGGCGCATCGGTCCATTTGCGCGGCGGTGTCGTTGTGTCGTGCGGTACGGAAAAGGATGTTAGACACCATGTCAAAGAGCATTTGGAGGAAATAGACGTCCAAGGCCGATGGATTACCCCCGGTATCGTGGACATGTGAGTGTTTCACTGGTTAGTTTCGAAAATCCTACGGCTGAACTCTAGACAGGCATTCGCATGCAGGTGTGGACGCTTCTCCCAGTCTGCGTGGTTCCGACGACACCAATTCGGTAGCCTCCGATGTCAACCCTTACTTGATGTCGATCAACGGACTGAACACTCACGATGCCGCGGCTCCGCTCATCATCTCCGGAGGCGTCACGACGAACCTCATTCTCCCTGGAAGCGCCACATCCATGGGCGGTCAGGCATTTGTCGTTAAACTTCGAAAGACAGAAATTGACAGCCCGGCAGCGCTCATGGTTGAACCACCTTTTGTGTATGACGGTACAGGCAACCAGTCTTTTATTCGAACAGGTCACAAGCGATATGTCAAGACTGCGTTTGGGTAAGCTTTCTTTCGCCTAAAAACGCAACCTGGACATATCTGATACTCGCCTCCCGGACTTGCAGCGAGAATCCCAGCCGAGTATTCTCTCAGACACGACTCGACTCGCTCTGGCATCTTCGCAAGAACCTCGAAGAGGCGACGCAGCTCAAGCAAGCTCAAGACGACTGGTGCGCCAAAGGATCAGATAACACCGAAGAGTTCCCGGACGACCTATCGAAAGAGCTTTTGGTGGATATCTTGAGAGGCAAAGTCAATGTGTGAGCATGTATTCCTCAGCTTCGACTTTATCTTTCTGATTTACCATTTTCCCAGCAACTCGCATTCTTACGAGACGGTCGATTACAACAATCTCGCTCAACTCACGAATCAGTTCAAGTTCAAAGTCTCCACCATTCATCACGCCCATGAAGCTTATTTGACGATTCCTCGGCTCAAGCAATTCTACGGAGGTGCACCTGCCGCAGCTATCTTCGCAACCAATGCCAGATACAAGCTCGAATCACTCCGGGGCAGTGAATATGCGCCGTATATCCTTACCGAGGCGGGCATTATGACAACATGTGTTTCTGATCATCCCGTCCTGAATTCACAGTACCTACTGTTCGAGGCGCAGCAGACATACATGTACGGTTTAAACATGTCATCAGCCTTGAAAACTGTCATCAGTAACCCTGCCAAGGCTCTGGGCTTGGATCATCGACTCGGCAAAATTGATGCCGGTTTCGACGCGGATCTTGTTGTTTGGGACTCAATGCCGTTGCAACTAGGCGCAAGACCGGTGCAGGTGTACATCGACGGGATTCCTCAGCTAGAAAACCCTCGAACTCTGCTGAAACCGCATTTGCAAGATGTACCACCAGCAGGTAGTGCTAAGGGCTGGAAGGCGGCACTCGAAACTCGGGGAGATCCTCCCCTTCGAAGCGAAGTCGAAGCCCGGAACGTCATCTTCACAGGAGTCACTGCAACCTATCTTCGCTCCAAGGGTGGCGTAGAAGAAGTCTTTTTGTCAGGTGACGATTTGCAGCAGAAACGGGTGGTTATCATCGATGGGCAAGTTGATTGTGTGGGTGACTGTGCCGTGGAGAATGAAAGCCACTTCGATCGCATCGATCTCAAGGGTGGAGTGATCACAGCAGGGTTACTCACGTACGGTTCCTACCTTGGATTAATGGAGATTCGGCAAGAACCCTCAACTACCGACGGCAAGATTCCTGATCTTTTGACTGAATCGAATGCGTACTTGAGCATGATTGTGTCAAAGGGTGCAGACGGAGCACTCTTTGACCAGAAGTGAGTCTTGGTTTTGCCTCAGTGTAGCGTGACAGCGCTAATTTCTCTGGTTCCGCCAATCTCAGAGACCAGCCTATTGCTTACAAGCATGGTATCACGCGGGGCGTCGTTCACCCCATCGAGACTGGTGTCTTTGGTGGCATTTCTTATGCCTATGATCCATCTGCTCGCCACGCACTCGATGGTGGAATCCTTCAGCGAGAGTCTGCTGTTCACATGAAAATTTCGGAAAACGGCAAACTCTCCACCGCCGCTGTGATTGGCGTCCTTCGAAAGTTGCTCCTGGACGAAACCGAGAAATCGGATCTACAGCGCTACTTCAAGAAAATAGCCTGTGGCGATATTCCTCTCGTGATTGCGGTAAATCGCGCGGATCTGATGGCGTCCCTTCTCAACCTCAAGAAAGAAGTCGCCCCGGGAATGAAAATGGTATTCGAAGGGGCCGCCGAAGCTTGGCTGATCGCTCAGGATATCAAAAAGGCCGACGTTGGTGTGATTGTAAATCCACCAAGGAGTTTCCCTTCAACGTGGGATTCCCGACGATCTATGCCGGGATTACCGCTCACCAATTCGTCGCTGCCAGCATATTTGACCTCTCATGGAATTACAGTTGGTCTTGGCATTGATGAAGAATGGGTAAGTAAAGTCCCGAAGACGGTCATCGAGCAATATGATCGTGGCTGACTTGAACAACCTCAAAGATGGCACGTAACACCCGTCTCGATATGGCTTGGGAATACACGAATGGTGCCGGTGTTTTCAGCAAGGCAACCGCCTTAGATCTAGTCGCCAGCAATCTAGAACAGCTTCTAGGCTTATCGACAACCGCCTCGATGCAAAGCGCAAGTTGGGTCGCTTTCGAGGGAGACCCTTTCGCCTTGCAAGCTACTGTGAAAGCAGTTAGAGGTGAAAATCGATCTTTCGTGAACATTTTCTGAGTTCCCGAATTAGCAACGCAATGCGTCTTCCAGGCAAGGTCGTACCATGCCCCCATTGTAGGCTTAGTTGATTACGAACAAGAGCTCTGAGCAAAGGACACATGGCAACGCAAGGCATTAATTACTAGATACATGTCTGCTGCAGAAATCGACAATACAACTCGAAAACGTTTATGAAAGAGAAGTCGATATACAATTCGATAACGCAAAGATGGATATAACAATCCTTTTCTGCACTCTTGAACACTAAATTTGACCACCCATGCTGATTGGACCGGTGAGCATTTGATTAGGATGTGTCTGATTTGAAGCGTAGTGTTGGGCGTCCGCCAGGTTCTGGGCATAGTGCTGATGTGGATTCGGATGCGATTCTGCCGAATGAGGAGTCTGCGGCATCGGCTGAGCCTGCGAATGTTGGCGCTGCATCTGTTGCGGATGTAAAGGTGCGCCAGCTTGTGAAGGATCGATATATTGGGTAGCTTGAGTTGGATACGAATAATTAATCTGCACAGGCACCATGGTACCCGGCTGCGGTGGATGGGTTTGTGAAACAGGAATATTTTGCGCTTGGTAGTAATGGGCACCGGTAGCTTGGGCCTGATGAGGTTGATATTCCGGATAATCATTCTGTTGATGTTGGTGATGGTGCTGGTGATGTTGCGGTGGTAGACGCTGGGATGAAGGGAATGCTGCTGATATCGGCGATACCAATGACACCCCTGGCTGGATATCCGGCTGAGGATTATGTTGCATCAGCATCGATGGGTTATTACCGTTCCTTTCCAGTGCGATCGGCGTATTCGAGGGCATCCTGCGAACGCTGGTGGGTATGGCAGGTATCGGGGGAGGCTGCTGAAAGGTGTCCATATCGTGCTCGTTGTACGATGGTCCATTGGCAGCCGTACTGGTATTGCCCTCGGATACCACTCGAGCCCCCTTCTTGGACGCTCCACTGGCGGCTCTTTTAACTTTCTCACTTGCCCTCCTTCTGTTCTGCGCGGCAGCGGCTCCCCCGGGTTTACCCTCTTTACCATCAAGCGTAGGTTTACCTTGCTTCTTCTTCTTGGGTGTCACCGGGTCAGAAGCCGATGCTGAAGCCGCCGCCAAGTTTGCCAGCTCTTCAGCGTTCAGCTTGAGCGGGCGGATCGCAAGTTCGTTCTTGTCCTTCTTGCTACCACTTGGCGCCGAGGGTACTTTAAGAACTTCGCCGTCCGGTCCGTAGCCTTCAGGCGCATTCAAACAAGCCTGAATGAAATTGTGCGCCATTAGTCCAGGCTTGAGCTATACCAACGTGAAGATCTAACACTAACCTGTATTAATTGCTGGCCTGCTGGTTGAGTCACCATGGGTGACATCTTCGGCGTTGTATACGTGTAACACAGTCCCGTCTCGGACACCACCAAGAGCAGTACCTGAGTGCCCGTCAAAATCGAGAGCTCATATGCCTATCGTCGACGCAAACCCTATGTCAGATGTTGATGCACTGTTCCGAGACGGGATTGCTAACCTTTTTCATAATCCCGGCTTTCCGCTTGCTAAAGGTAATATGCCTTCTCGATTTATCCTCGATGTATTCGATCTTTATCTTTCGACGGGCGTTCTCGTCATCACCGTCTCCGTCTCCCGCAGCATCGAGTTCCGCATTTTCCGTATCGTCGATTTCAAGACCGGAAGACGACTCGATTTCCTTGCCCTTGCCTTTTCTCTTCTTCTTCCTATCTTGTGGAACGCTTGAGTCGGAGCTGCGCTCTCCGGCCGAAGGGCCACCCTGAATATCCAGAAGCGCATTGCCTCCCGGGCCGATAGCTGACGCATCAGTGGCAAAGGTTGGTAACCGGATTTCAGAACTCGTTCAAGACAAAACCTACCTTCTTCTTCATCGTCATCTTGCCCGTTCTCGGCATCAGATTGGTCGAATGGCTGGATCTGCAACGGCACTCCGGTAGTGGCGTGGGGAGCAGGACACATTGACATTGCGCTATTCATCCCAGCTTCGGTTGGCTCGTCTTTCACAGGGATAAGACTGAAAAGCGGAGGTGATGAAGAGATGACATCTCGTGCGCCTGTCCTTTGTTGGGTAGAGAGCTGATCGCGAATTGTATCGCCGGCCGTATACGTTCCAGGCGGAAGGATGTGCAAACCGCCATCGTGTGTCGTTCTTGGTGGGATGGTAGTATAAGAAGTAGTCCCATTCACATGATGATGATGTTGCATGGCAGCAGCATATCGTTGATGGTCGACGGAGCGTGTTCCAGACTTGCTACTGATTTTGGAAGCTCGCGGTGTCGCGTCAGCTGTAGAGGCTGTCTCGGCATCCTCGGTCGACGCGCCGTGGCTGTCCGTGACATCTAGGCTATGTATATTATTGTCGGCGCCCCCAGATCCGACGGCATCCATACTGACCGTGTTGAGGCTGTAATTGCTGTTCGACGCCCTGCCACCGTCCATATCCAGGTCGGGCGTCAGCCTCGTGAGACCGTGCCCGAAGGCGGCACTGTGATTCGTCAAGTCGTCCGAGACGAACGTGAGCGCACCCGGGTTTGCGGAACTAGCGTGATTGAAAAAGTGATTCAGGCTGGTGTTCCCCTCCATATCCACCATGACATCGTGGACTCCGTTATCACTCTCGCTTGATAGCGGGTCCGCGTCAAGGCTGTCGAACGGTTCCGGCGAATCGCCATCGTCGTTGATATAAGAGCTGGCGTCAAATGACTGGTTCAGATCATCCTCCAGGCCGGCAGTGTTCATTGAGTCCTGATGTGAAAAGGCCATCGGCATCGTACGGCCGACGGATGTCGAGAGACGTGAGGTGTGAGCAATCCTATCCGATCGATGTGAGCGGTCTGTTGGTTTCCGAGCGAGCCAGGAGTCACGACGGGAAGTCGATTGTGGTGAGCGTGGCAACGGCGGGAGATGGTGTACGGCGTTCGAGTGAGATGAGGGACGGAGAAGGGAGACGCAAAGAGTGGCGGGCAGTGATAATAACAGACCAGAGAGGGATGTTGGTGCTGTTGTTGTTGTCTTTGTGGGACAACACGAGCACACCACCTGGCCTCCCGCGGAGCCAAAAAGATAAGGCGCCGCGGTAAGCCCGCTCCGTCCGGTGTCACATGAAGGGTCAAGCTATGTAGAAAGTCAGTCAACGTTCCGACTACAGTGCTCGCGAGAGCCGTCCCCGCTCGGCGGTAATTGGAGCAACTGTGCCATATGCACTGTGGTAGCTTGGGGAGTAGGTGATCATACTCGCATTCGATGGCGCTACATCATGTATACAACGATATGCACGGCGCGCTTCTGGAAATACAGATCTCAACTTCACGGTTTTGCTCATCTCACAGCTACCATGCTGTTGTGGAAGACGGGGCATACCCCCAGCAACGGATCGTGGCTGGCCGGCGTATGCGCGTAATATCGCCCGCGATCAATATTTGGACAGAAAGTTGTCGAGTGAGAGATTCTCGTATTCTTCTTCGGCTGGCAGATCGTGTAACCTGGTCACAATGCAAAGGGGGAGATAGATAGTTATTACCTGTGATCAATGAGCCATGAACCGCCACTTACCCCTCGACAACTTGGTTCTTGTCCGACGCTCCTCCACTACGGGGCTGTCCCTGGTGTTCTGCGTCGCCCGAGTCGGCATTGAAGAGATCCAGTACTTGATCCGTATTCATCGATTCCAGTCCAGAGTTCTGCTCGTTTACTACCGTATTTGCAATGTTCAGCTTGAACTTTTGCAAGCTATGTCGGTCGTAAGAAGAAGGACAATAAGAATCAAGATAAGTATTGCTAGTCGAGAGACACGTACCTCATGATCTTTTCTTCCAAGGTACCCCGAGTAATCAGCCGATAAACATTAACGACCTTCTTTTGCCCAATTCGATGAGCACGGTCCATAGCTTGAGCATCCTTCATTGGATTCCAGTCGTGATCCATGAAGATTACAGTATCTGCGCCCGTCAATGTCAAGCCTAGCCCGCCCACACTGGTGGTCAGGAGCAGAACATCGATACTCGGATCGTTGTTGAAGGTCTGTACGATGTCGTGACGGCTTAGGGGCTCTGTGGAACCGTCCAAGCGCATAAAGCTAACGGTTGGCATCAACCTAGTGAAGAGCTCGTTCTGGATGATATCCAGCATTTGCTTGGTCTGCGCAAAGATAAGCACTCGATGGTTCGCTGTGGCGTCAATGTCCGCGGAGTCGACCGTGTCACCAGAAACATTCCCGATGCCACAATCCAAAAGCAGTTGTCTGTTGGAGGTTTGCGATTTCAGCTATCGGAAGAAATCGATTCCGTCACTTGGACTACTCACTGTAGCGCGACAAGCTTCGGGCAATGAGCGAGATCCTTGGGATCTTTTGGCGTGTGTTCCTTGTCTTTCAGCCATGCTTCTTCCACCTTGCGTCGATACATCGCCATGTCTTGATTGAGTGCCAACAAGGGGTGATTGCAGAGCTTTCGCAAGAATTGCAAAGTCTGGAAGACATGCCGTTGCGGTTCAGCATCGTCGTCGATCTTGCCGCTCGCGATGACCTCTTGGGTCTCTTTCGCAGCTGACGATGTGTGGAATTCGTCGTAAAGCATGCGCTGAACACTCGATAAATCACAGTAGTAATCTTGAATGATCTTTGGTGGAAGGTCGTCCAACACGTCCTCCTTGAGACGTCGGAGTAAGAAAGGCAATACCTGTTTATGGAGTGCATCGAGAGCCAAGGTGGCTGTGGTAGCGGAGAAGGACTCAGCGGAAGCCGTTCATCGGTGATCAGACTTTGAGGCTTACATGCTTCAGATTGTCGCGCGGACGTTTTCCCATCCCGATTGGCAAGAATAGGCTTCGAAAATTTGTCGTTGAATTGCTTCTCGGACCCAAGGAATCCCGGCATCAGGAAATCAAACAGGTTCCACAATTCCAACACGTTGTTTTGAATGGGAGTTCCGGAGAGAATCAGTCGATGATTACTCTGGAGCGCTTTGACGGCCAAGCTGAGTTTACTTTTGCCGTTCTTGATGGTGTGGCCTTCATCCAGCACGCAGTACACGAACGGTATCTGCTTCAACGCCTCGATGTCTGCTCGAATCACCTCGTATGACGTGATGACGACATCGTATCGGGCTATTTGTCCGCGCAATCCCTCGCGTTCTTTGGTGGAGCCGAAGTATTTGAATGGCTTCAGGTTATCCGAGAATTTCAAGAATTCGTGATACCAATGTCCAATCAATGTTGGCGGACACACAATGAGCGATGGAATGGCTCGAGCATCCAGTGACCCGCTAACTTCGAAGCGCGCGCAACGCTCTTGGTGTTTGCTAGCGATGATACAGATAGCCTGGAGGCTTTTGCCTAATCCCATGTCTGTTTCATGCGTCAGAATGCATTGTCTGATCGGAAAAAGTGCGACCCAGCCCAACTTACCATCACAAAGGATACCATGAAGCTGATATTTGGCCAAGAATGCCAACCAGCTAACGCCATCCCGTTGATAAGGTCGCAGCTCGGCTCGGATAGTGACAGGCATCTCGTATGGTTCGACTTTGCGATTGTTGAGAAGTTGTTGCAGGAATTCGCGTTCTGTCTCTCGCTGCGTAAGCAATGAGGAGGGAAGGCCTTCTGGATCAGGGATACCCTCCTGCAGCAAGTTCGAGGCCATTCAGTGGACACGACGTGATCTGAGGACAATGTGGAACTCACTTCGAGTGGAATGAGCTTGACCAAGGTAGCGAAGGTATTGGTGGCGACTAATCGTATGTCGGTCAGACTATCCGTCATGCGGCCAAGTACGGGAATGACCATGAAGAGGATGTAGGGAAGAACCTTGATTTCCAGTCTCTGAACGATATCTATCGTCCGGAACGTTAGACCGTGACGCGGTAGCGTGATCACATCGAGACTCACAGAAAATAGCTTCTATACCCCCGCACCTGTTTATCTCGTTTAGCGCATCGCCGAGCAGCGGTATCAGCTGCTCTATCACGAAAAGCATCCCGAGAGCCGGCATAACTTTGCAGGCGATTGCGAAAGTCTTCGCTGCGCAATTGCGGAGAATTGCATGCGGAGAACACAAAACACTGAGAATAGAGGGAAATAACGTAGTAATACGTTTGTGGACCCCAGCCGAAAGGTGAGGCAGAAGGACCTGCAGGACTGCCAGGGAATTGATGACATCCTGACCTTCTCGGCCCGACAGATCGCCTTGAGAAAACAATGTATCAGCACAAGCTCTAAGCGAATAGACCAATGACCCTCACTGAAGTTCTGCCTCCCTGATAGGGCCGGAGCAACCAGGTCAAAGAGCTGCGGAAGCTTGTCGAAAATGTGGTTCTGAAATATGTCACAGAGGGCTGCAAAGGCGCGTTCGGCTCCCTCGCTCGCACAAGCCACGTCGGCCTTTCCATCGTCAAAGGCAACACCTTCGATCTGAACTGCTTTGATTGCAGCCTTCTTGCTCTCGACCGCGTTTCTTTCCTCTTCCAGAGCATATATACCGGACCTGCTGCAAGATTCCAGAAACGATGGCGTTCGTATCGAATCTTGACAAATGAGACTGGCAAGATTGTTTATGATTTTCCAGACGGGATTAGCTGGAAGCGAAGTCGTTGGATCGAGGCAGCTGTCTATAAAAATTGCAATGGCTTTCGCAGCGCGTATCTGCATATCTGCATTCCTCTCATTCTGTCGATCAAGGTCGATCAGTATCAAATATCAATAGAGTTTTGACTTAGCATTAAAGCAAACCTACCTTGATGCCTTTCATAACATTTTGAATGATGGGATTCAATCGAGAAGGCGATACCTTCATCCAAACCAATGCCGCAGCAGCTGATGTCGCTACCTGATTGTCGAGTTTCGTCTTCGAGCGCTCGAATTGTGAGAGTGCGGTTTCCAATCCGGTCTTGCGGTCGGTGAGTTGTTGACGCATGGCAGCACGCCTTGACGATCGTTGTAGCAGATCGCCAAACGTAGAGCCGAGAAACTGCTTGATGTCCGCCAAACTAAAATCCTCGGCTCCTTGGTGTGCTCGGGCCGACAGCTTTCCAACAGTTGCGGGGCTTTCGATGACCACGCGGATGTTGTTGGTTTCCTGCTTAATTGCTTCCAGGTCTTTCATCACTTCGTAATACGCCTCCGGGGCCTCTCTTTCCGTGAGATTCGCTAAGGCGCTAACCAGCCTACCGCTCTCCGATAGGCGGTTCCCCAAAAGCGCTTTCTCTCCGATGGCCTCTCGACCTGTTGGTGCCCACTCTTGAAGGAAAATCCCACAAAGAGTCAGTTGATGCGAGCTCGTGGACATCAAAAAACTGGAGAGCAAGTTGGTAAAGGTGATCTGGGTAGAGGAACGGCTTGTTCAGTTTTAGAGGTTTGGTTAGGTCTTCCTCCGTGGTGGTACTCACGTCGGCGTGTCCAAGTTGCGCAATCTGTGCTAATGCAACGGCAGCATCCATCCGATTGCGAAAGACAAGATTTTCGTCGATGAGGCTGAAATCAGAGGCCTTCACTTTCTTGTCAATGTCGTGAGCATCCATGTTCCTTCTGAATCCAATGTCCGCATTTGCGAATGCCAATGGAGCGAATCCGTCGATTGTGGGTATCAAAGCGAGATTGAACCATTCTTGGATGAACGGCTCTACGCAGCTACCATATAATCCCGAGGTTTCAATGACCTTTAAAGCATGGCTCCATGCTTGATTACTGAGATCGCG
This sequence comes from Naganishia antarctica, assembly GCA_025758675.1. Lineage (NCBI taxonomy): Eukaryota > Fungi > Basidiomycota > Tremellomycetes > Filobasidiales > Filobasidiaceae > Naganishia > Naganishia antarctica. The sequence continues at coordinate 15,880 of JANGFJ010000199.1, read as the reverse complement.
TATGTCTTGGCGCTCCTCTAGCAGTATATTCCGGAATATCAGATGCATCGTTTGCGGCTTCAGCCAATCTCTCGGCAGTCTGCCTTCGCATAAGAACGCAGAAATGGTTCGGATTACCGACATCCGCACCCTCGATATCGTGTGTCGAAAGAAGGGATAGAGTCGTGGAATCAATCGGTGTAGCAAACGCCTGTAGGGTATGATATCAGGGTGTATGTTTCAGACAAGATTGAGAAGTCCAGCCTTACGCGTCTGCTCCTTTTCCGGCGTAGAGATCGATGACTTTTGGCGTAGCGAGTAAGCGACCTGACCACGAAAGACGTTTAGCAAATCCCCATCGAGCGGATAATGTGACGTACTCACTCAAGAGCTCCATCACTGAGGCGATGCTGCTGTTCAATTCGTCGCTTTCCTCCAGAAAAGTATTCCATAACACCTCGAGTAAGTATTGTAGATCTTCCTCTGCTAGTCTGGCACTGATCACGTCGGCTACCGGTAACAAGCATGCAGCAGCTACAGCTCGAACATCGTCGTCAATGTCTGCAAGTCTAATGAGCGCACGAACATTAGTTCCCATGAGGCTTGCGAAACTTGCTATCATGGCATACCCTAAAAGACTGGCTTGTAAAACACCTTTGACATACACATCAGATTCGACACCCCTTGATGTTGGCGTTCCTCCGGTTATGAGATCAGGTCGTACTGCTAATTCGTATTTTAGCCCGAGTAGACCGGCATGTCGCATCTCCCAGATATGTCCGCCCTTAGCGTTCTTGCTACCGGTCGATTTGGTCGTAATCCATTCTTGCAGTATCATATGCTGTAGCGAAGAGTGAATGGCTGCAATCGACACGACCGATAGATGCCGCATCAGGCTGGCCAGAGCTTGACTGCCAGCTTCCCGTACTGGAGCAACAACTTGGTCTCCAACGAAGTCGCCAAATCTGTCCAACGCCAGCATCTCTAACAGCGCAGTCGCGATCGAGCCGAGGGACCTTTCCCGAAGTTGGCGACTCTGCGTTTCCGACAAGTTGTCCTCCATACCGTACGATTCGCCATGAAGCCTAATCAACTCGTTGAGAGCCAATGAGGAGCCATGACGTATTTCCCATGCTTCATGGCGCAGCTGTGAAACCAGACTCTGAATAATGGGTGTCCATATTGAGCGGCTGAGATTGACGTCCGAGAAACGGTCAGGTCCCGACGATTTGTCGACTGACGAAGTGATGTCTACAGAATCCTGCTTTCCAGAACCCGGATCTACCTCGGACTTCATCTCTTCTCCTCCCACAGACGAGGGGCGAACCTCGATTGGAACAGGAGTTGCCATACACGCATCGACCTTGCTGACATTGAGGGACGGCGATCCTCCGGGCGAGGCAGGCGCACTTATGGCTTCGCCACCCAGTCGCATTCTACTTGCCAAAGAGAGAAAGACATGAGAATTCCAATACATACAGGATATGGCAGGATAATGAGAAGGCTTACTTCGAGGCTTCTTCAGCAGCCTGTTCTCTGGTGATCGCATTCGTTTTCAACTTCCTCTTCAAGACTAATATTTGTCTTCCACTAAGTCCCTGGAACAGATCGTCATCCTTCGAATTTGACGCTTTCTCGGATGGCGAGGAAGGGAAAGATGACGAAGGTGCCTTATTCTTGCTTCCTTTCGGTCTCCCCGGACGTTTGGCTCGGTACGGCTCCATCGTGTTGTCAGATCCAAGCGACAGATCTTCTTCTATTTTGACAGGATTGCTGCCTCTTTCCAGCTTAATTCTTTTTCTAGAAAGCCCTGCTAAGTCTACGGTTTCGGCGAGCGATGCTGCATTGGCGGGCCGTTTCGAATTTGGTTTGCGTTTCGCAGACGAGATGTCCGTCTTCATTTCCGTCTTGATCTCGTCGTCAACATCGACGTCGCTGAGACTTTCACTTTTGGGCACAAAGGCAGGATTTATACCCAAGTTCTCCAGAAAGGTGGAGTCGTCCGTCCCTTCAGCCGGACGTTGCCATTTCGTTTTGGTTTGGCCGTTTTCCGTCGATGTTTCGTGCCCTGTGCCAAGCTTATTCCCTGATTTGATGACTGCCTCGATATCCAGAGCTTCAATCGCTCCTGCAGCTGTATTCAGATGTGTATCGGGGTCCAAGTCCGACATTCCTTCCGCCGTGGAGAGCTCGGGATACCAGAGCGGTACCGATTCCGCGATATTATTGAGCGCATTCACGGCAGCGAGTCGAGTATCCATGGACTTGGAAGCCAGGAACGGTAAAATTCTATAGACCAGAGCGGACGAGTTCCTCCATCCTTCTTCATATTTATAGCGCGCGTAAGAGTGAGTTGTCGACAGTTCTTGGTGTTCGTGATGAAGAGCGTCGGCCGTCAAGTCAACAGCGGGAAAGAAGCGACGTGCAATGTCTCCCAACTGTTTCGCCGCGGTTTGTCTGATGGCTGGTGATGACCCTGTCTCTAGAAGAGCGACAATACGTTCCAACCTGAAGCGTAAGGCAGATCAGTGGCCACTCGTCTAACTGAGTATCGGACCTCCGAGACTCACCTGGAAGTCATGTTGTTTGCCACCGATTTATGGAAACTCAGTCGCGCACAACGGCGATGCGGATGAGCGCGCAAACAGAAGCGCAGGTTGAAGATGCGCTTATCGAGCGGCGCGGAGAGCGGCTGAAACAATGGAATTCGTTCCTCGATTCGGGTTATATTATATAACGCGTTTTCGCTAAGGCCGTTAGCGCGACTGACGCGACTGAAAATGTAAAGCGCAAACGCGCTTGTTTGCAGGCTGACCGGCTGACGATAGTCCCTGTCGTAAATGCGATTGAGTAGGAGGGATCGTTGCCACCTCCTCGAGCTCGGAGGTGTTAAGACTGCATGGGTTGTCAGCCGAGATAAATCCCTGAGAGGACAATGAAAGTTGTCTACATCGTTTTTCTTCTGGCCTTGTCGAACTCGCAAGCTTCCAAAAGGCGTAAAGTCGTTCCGACGGCTCGCCTCGGTATGTCATTCAGCGAGTTCACATGTTTCTCCTCTATGCTTAAAGTGCGGAGAATCGGCGAGAGAGAGGCGACAGATGCGAGACCGCCCGTCCTATCGGATTTCCAACGTACAATCTCTTATACAGTATTCAAATGTTTTCCTTCATCGGATGCTTTGGCTTGCAAACCAGGATCCAGCCTGGAATCAATGACCAAATCAACTATGTTACAATATACTGCATCGTTTCCACCCTCCGCCTCTTGATCCGTCGACGTACAGCCCAAATACCCAGGATAATCGCCAAAAGCCCTCCCACGATGGCTATAACTAATATCGGAGTCGATGAGAATCATGTAGTCAGTACCGTTGCTGAATCCAACGTCAAGTTCTGCTGAGCAACCCACCGAGTACAGCCCAAAATGCGCCGCAGTCCATGTGCCATAGTTCCTGACATTTAGCATCGTCCCTTCTGGCGAGAAAGGTTGGGGATTTTGAATGGGAGTCCATCGTTGTTGTGTTCCGTCCGTCTGGTTTGCCGAAGCGAGAGCTGGATTACTGGATTAGATATGGGTCAACATGGTCAAGGCGCAAGTACGCCCCGGGTAGTGGAGTATATCTCAGCTTTTTATATACCCTCATGAGATACTTTAGGGCAATCTGTCCATACCCTTGGACGTGACGCCAGGCAGGGCGGAACTTCCGCGGTTCCGCCGGGAATCTGGTTAGTGAGGCGGCACTTTGACATAACAGCAACGGCAGCGGCATCGGTGGCGCAAGGGTCAACCGACGGAAATTGGTATGCGGCTTCAGCTAGAGTGTGTGATAGAGTATGCTAGCGTTGGAGTGGCAACGACGATGCCAAAGGTGAGAGGCATCGCAGCCAACTGGGACACAGTGGAGACTGAAAATGGCCGGCAGTGTTACAGGCTACACACACATTCATAATTATAAATATCGTCTGCGCCATCCAACAGTTTGAGTTGATTATTACAGAGTTACATGTAGGGTGACGGCATTGCCCCCAACCTGGCCTTACTCTTGAGACGCCGCAGGCTTGCTTGTCGAAGCGACTGTCCGTGAAACGTCTCTTAGGCTTTGTGTTCGCCCTCGTGGGAGGCGACTTCTGGAGCATCAATTGATGTGGCCAAAGCTGTGCACATGAAGTCAGCTTAAAGGACTCAACCCGCGCATCAAATTGGCTTACCGGGGGCGACCGAAGACTCGTTATCATCCCGAACTGCGGCCTTCTCTTCTCGTCGACTCAGGTTGGTGGTGTTGGTACCAACAGCGGACGAAGCGTCGTGGCTCGCCCGTACGTCAGATTCTGCGCGGTTATCGAGCTTCTTCTCCAACTGTTGACAAACAGGTCATCAAGTCAGCCCAGTTGTGTACGTTGGTATAGCGAGTATCTGGACTTACAGCATAGCCGTTCGAGCCAATCTCAACGTTGGAACCCTTGCCTGGCTGAGAATAGGCCGGAACCGAGTCTCCGCCGGCGACGGGACCGAGAGCGATACCAGATGGCTGTACGTCACGATGCGCGATACCTTCACTCGATTGTCCTGGAAGGCCAAGCTCTTCCTCATCGTCTTCGACGGAAGATCCTTCATCGTCTTCGTCATCTTCCAACTCATCCTCTTCATCATCAGATCGGTATCTGTATGGCAAAGACGCCGATTAGTATCGAGCTGCAAGCGTGTCAGCATGCAACTTACCCGACTGTCCGGACGGCTTGAGCTACGACTCCGTCTCGTTCCATCTGTTCACTGGCGACCAAGTACCTAGCAACCAACATTCGCAAATCGTTCCACCATTCCATCAACTCTTCGTGGCTTCGAGCTCGGAAAGTGTAAGCGGTGTCGCTCTTTATGCCGGTCATCTTGCCGAGGAATCCTCCGCCCGATGAACCAGGGGTTTTACCGTAGGCAGAAGTACCGTCCTTCCTGCCCTCGATGTGGAACTTGTGAGATTCAGCGGTAGTAGGGGACGAAGGCGGACCGAGAGTGCAAGCAGGCAAGAACAAGGACCAGACAGGGTGGGTGGCGTGAGACGGATCGGACGAAGCGTATTCGTGCAAGTAACCGGAAGGCGTCAAGACGTAGTATCCCTCCTTGTAAGACTTGGTAAATCGCTTCTTTCGCTCCAGGAGACCGACATGAACCGGTTGAACCGAAGGGTCGCTCTTGCCAGGGTAGTCGATGAGGTCGGGGTTCCTCAAAGGCGTTTCGGGGTCAAGCAAGTGATCGGATCGTGCAGCGAATGCGACCCATTCTCGGTCGGGCATGAGCTGAGCCATGTTGACACCCAAAGTTCGCCAGGTCTCTTGGACGCTGACGGACATTCGGGACTGCCATTCGTCAAACGTCTGCCATGCGGACTGGATGGATCGAACGATGCCTTCTTCGAAATGAGCCGAGTTTTGCTGCATAATAATGATGGACTTTTGCAACGCATTCTCTTCGTTGACCTGTAGGATACGGGGTTAGCTCATGTCGCTGCCCAAAGGACGGTCGAAATCGCGACTTACCTGCCTCTGCAACTGCCTGTTGACTGCCAAGTTGACGGCGAATGGGTCTTCCTTGCTGGTGACGCTCATAGGAGTGTTGGTAACAGCGCCAATGGCTCGAGCCAAATCGGCAATAGCCTTGGTGGAGAGTTCTCGTTCCTTGGCAACCGAAGCGGCAAGCTTTCCGGTGTCGTTCTGAACGTTCTTGATGTGTGCCTTGATCTCAGTGCGGAGCTTTTGCAAGTGCTGAACAATCGAGGAATCGATGGTTCGCGAGAGCGAAGCGTGAGAATCGGCAATGACTCGGGTCTTGTCTCGAATGCTGTAGAAGACATCCTGTGCGCAGAGCGAAATCGTAAGCCGGGAATCCGCAATCATGGGGCGACAGTATCAACTCACTTGCATACCACCTTCGCCCAAAAACTGGTTACCTGCTCGGAAGGGTACTTGGATGACGGCTCCCAACTTGGTCAACTCCTTCGAGGTGTTGGCCTCGATGTCGGCGACACCTTCAAAGTAGGCTAAAAACGACGTGCGATGAGTATCGTGTACTGAGGGATTGTCTTTCCTCGATGCTCCTGTCACTCACCAATTAGCATCTTGACAATCTGCTTCCATGCTGTGAATCGGTCAATCAGAATGTCAGAAGGCTTGAGCTCGTGGGGAGCGGTGTTCTTCTTGATCTGGAGGGGAACCAGGGTCAGAACGGTACTTCATCGCTCGACGTAATGGTCGAGTGCTTACCAAGGACTGGTTCCTGGACATGGTGGAACCCTGTCGCCTAGAAACCGAGGTTGTGCGCGACAAGGCATCGTCGTTGTTGCCACCGTAATGAGACATTGCTGGTAGGTCGAAATGTGTTAAGGTGGAGGATAGGTATGAGAAAAGAAGTAAACAGGTACCTGGGAGACAACAAGCGGGAGCCAATTGATTGATATATGATATACTGCTCCGTGTTTACGCGAGAAACAGAAACAGCAGCGCCGACGACGTCATCCCCCCTCGTTCTGGACGTTCTCGAGCTTCGGCGACTGACGTGGAGTGCGCCCGGCCTCGTTCCACTAGAATTGCCTTTTTAGTGTGGCCCCGGCGCCGATTATGTCATAGGCGTAGAATGGAAGCGGACTTTGAAATGCTCAACTCCGCCATTATTTACTTTGTGGGCCGCTCTGCGATCGAGGATAACGGCCGCCGAACCTCGATTCATCATCATGTCACCATTACCAGCAGTTGGACCATTGGACCAGTCGACCGGCACAACCTGTCTCAGTATCAGCGAAGGCCAGAAACGCCCCCTCCCTAGATCTTCAGAATCTAGGAAACTTCTCCACCCAGGAAGCCCTCCTCGTAATGTCGCAGTTTCAGCAGCAACCACCTCAGCCAACCATGCAACAGCAACTGCCTCAACAGCAGGTCCAACAAGATATGAGTGTGATTCTAGTAACTGCAGGCTGTATGTACCCTTCTTGCTTTCCGCCCTGCTTACTTTCAGGCTCTAAGTGCAAAGAGTCTGCGTTCTGATCCTCTCTACGTCGTCTTTCCTTCCCCCTCTTGCATCTTCGTCCCTTCGAGTAGACGACCACACTATACGCTTCTGGGAAGCATGGAGTGGGATATGCGGAAGAACGATCAATCAACAGCCTCATTGGGTGAGTGACGATCTAGGACTTGTCATCTGGGCAATGCTGAACAGGCGCATATGACCTTTGCCAGAAACAAGTGAATCGATTGGCGATTTCTCCGGACAAGCGGATATTAGCTGCAGCGGGCTACAACGTAGTACGCCTGTACGACATCAATGACAGGAACAGTAACAACCCAGTAAGCGTATCCGGCTTGAGGCCCCACACTACGTGTATTCAAGGTTGCGAATTCAGATAGCGACCTTGGAATCCCATCAAGGAAACATCACTGCGGTTGCCTTTCATTGCGAGGGAAAATGGCTTGCTACTGGGAGCGAGGACGGGACAATCAAAATTTGGGATACGCGGTATGTCTACTTTCAGGCCTCGACAGCTAGTCGCATATCAAATTGACATACTTGCTCATTCTCCTAGTACGGCTGGAATACAACGCGATTATTATCATGGTTCTCCAGTAAACGACGTCGTGGTGCATCCAAACCAGGGAGAATTAATCTCTTGCGATCAAAACGGCAGCGTAAAGATCTGGGATCTGGGGGAAAACAGCTGTACCCACGAACTCGTGAGTTCAGGCGCAAGTTTCTTCTCCAGAACAGAGCCCAATGTATTGCACCTTTTCACAGGTCCCGGCAGAAGATGTGCCAATACGGAGCGTGAGTATAGCATCGGATGGAGGAACTCTGGTAGCCGGAAACAACAAGGTATGCACCAGACTCGACAATCCGCTAGGATCTGGTATCATCTATGGCGCTCGAACCGAACGCGACCCCTTATGCGTTCCCATAGGGCAATGTTTACGTTTGGAAGATCAAGCAGGGGAACGATCTAGTGGATTTGCAGCCTGTCACGATGTTCAATGCGCACAACAAATACCTGACACGATGTCTCTTGAGCCCTGACACAAAGTGAGCATCTGTGATCACACTTCCAGCACCGACGTTGATATCTGTTCCCCGATACCAGACATCTCGCAACATGTTCCGCTGACAAGACGGTCAAGATCTGGTCGACGGAGAATTATGAATATCGACTAGAGCGGACGTTGGAGGGTCATCAGCGGTGGGTATGGGATGCAGCTTTCAGTGCCGATTCCGCCTACCTTGTAACAGGTAAGCTTGAACAGAAGAAAATGCAGGTTCACTCTCTGATCGCGTTCACTCTGCATAAAACAGCGTCTTCTGACCATGTTGCAAGACTATGGGATTTGAATTCTGGGGAAACCGTTCGACAGTACAGCGGCCATCACAGGTGAGTCTAATTCCCCGCAAAGACCGCTAGGAGCACAGCTTACATTTCGGCCTCATAGAGCGGTCGTATGCTGCGCCTTGAACGACATCAATCTCACATAAAGTTGTCAAGCTGGCCATCTTTCCGTTTCTGGCGGGATCTGAGCGAACATTAGGTTGCGGTGTATGTGGGTAGGTCTGCTTGCTGGTTGTATTCGCGGATGAAAGGTATAGAAAAGAGAAGGCTGTTTGCGGCGCTCTTCTAGTTGTGAGAGTGCATAACTGTCATTCTGTCGATACCCATTTTGCCTGATAAATTGTAGTGCTCTGCGTGTTTGCTCTCCGTCATGCTGGGGAGCTGCTCGCTGGCAGTATCAAACATATCTAGGGCATACGTCCCGCGTCGAACCTTGTTGCAGCTGGAAAGCTTACGCCTCGCTGATGTAGCAGATGCACCATTGAGTCTCGTCTGGGTGCTCGGCCTAAGAGGAGAGCGACTGGTGACTGGAAGGCGTGATGATTTTGAGAAGACGCATCGTGATAAGCTTACGCAAACACAATTCAAAGGATAGCTAGGGAGCGCCCGCGCGAAAAACGTCGCGTTAGGTCGTTGGGTGAGGAACGCCGCAGCGTGCATAGCAAAAGCCCTAGCGCGGGAAGTAAACCGTTCAATCGATGTCATCAACGCCTATCATCGCGAAATCTTGCTCTCGTTCGCTTCATTACCCCTTCCCAACCTCAGGCCAGCACGTCTACATCGTCACACGCTCCTCCTGGTTCCCATCCCAGATCGCATTCTCCGATCTCTCTGACCGCAAGATGCTTTCCGTCTACTCGCTCATCACCTTGTTGCTGGCCGTCAGCTCGCCTGCCTTGGCCCAGATCTTCACGACGACTTACCCATGGATCGATGGAGACACCGTTATTTTGAGCCAGTCGACAGATGCGATGGGAAACACTATTGCAATTCAAACTCTGTAAGTAAGAATCATTTGACTCCTTTCGTTCGTTTCGCGTTTCGTTCGTTCGCGTTGCCTTGAAAGGGAGTTCACCGGTGGCCAGTCTGGCTGATTCAACCTTTCGCCCCCCTGCATCCCTCGTCGATTCTCTTTCACAACAGCTCCATCCTCGGCGGTACTCGTGCTGCAACGACCGCTGTCACCACCGGTACTGCTCGGTCTACGACCCGTGTCAGCTCGGCCACAGCCACAGCCCGTCGTGCTACCACTACGCATCCGTGAGTCACATCCCTGACATTGCGTAGAGTACCACATCTCACGTTTCTGATTTTGGCTTGGCTCAGTGCTGTGGTACAATATACGACATCTGCTGACCCCAACGCACCCACCTCGACCTCTTGGTACTGGTACACCGTATGTGGATAGGCCAGCAGCGTATATAGCTCAGAGCTAATGCCGAGAATCCTTTTTCCAGAGCAATGGCGTTGAATTCTCGACGTACTTCTCGCCTGTACGCCACTTACCTGCCCCCGAAAGACGTAGAACACTTACATTTCCCTTTTCTTCCAGACCTTCACTTCAATCTCTTCCGCTACGCCTGCTCCTTCCGGATCGATTCAAGACTACACGGAGTACCTGTCTATCGTCAACGCCGGTGCTTCTTCCGCATACGCCAACGCCAACCTGTCGAGTAGTGCCATCGCCCGAGGAGACAGCGTAGCCGCGTCGATCACTGCGTGGGTGTTGTCCTTTGCGGCAGTCGGCCTAGGTGCTTTGGCGATTCTCTAAGCACGAGTAGAGAAAAGCTGCCTTTCCTGTAGGGCAATTGAGGCGGAGAACAGTTTTTGTCCCGAGTACTGGCTGCTTAGGCAATCAGCCGCTTTGTCTGTGTCTCTGCTTGATTGTCGCTGTTAACTGTATCCGCATCGAACAATTTTTACGTCTTAGAGGCTTGTCCATCTGCTCTTTACATGACTCGAGTGGTGGCGGGGCGCTCTGTCTATGTTTCATATGAATTTTATACCCATGCATGTTTCTTTTTCTCTTTATCTGTTTGTCTGTTGTTCGAAGGGAAGGGAAATTCACCCCGGGACGTCGCATCGGTGATTGCGAGTTCGGCTTTGTTGGTGTTGCCGCGCAGTGAAACTACAAAGTGTCACTAACGATCCTCGGTAGATCGCAGCTGAACGATGGAAAGAGCCGACTTGAGAGGTGAGGAGAAAGCTAGGCGTCCTCGAAGACTTCCATCACTTCGGGATAGTCCGATCATGCGAGATTTCTGGAGCGTAGGGTTCCTAGAAGACCATCGGATACCAGACTCGGAAGTGACGGGCTGTGTGGCGTGCTTGCTGTGGTGCATAGGGGGTTGCTGCGGTGTCCTGCTGTTGGATCCCGTCAGCGAGGGACTTGTTTCCTGTCGCAGGAGAGTCGGAGTCGTGATTTGAGCGGAAACGACCTGCTGAATTGGCTGCGGAGAAGGAGTAAACGCAAATGCGCTGGAATCGACGGCTGTTCACATTCGAGACAGGTCAGCTCAAAACCCCGACGATTATCATAGTCGTAATCATTGCACAAGGTGGTATCAACTCACATTCAGGCAACAGTTGACCCGCAGTTCCGACAGTACTAGATCCGAGTAGTGGTCCTCGAACAGACGAAGCTCGTGAGCCGGGAGTCATCTGGAGACCCTGATCATTGGAGACCTGAATCAAGGTTCCAAATGACTCGACCTCACCCGAAGATCTACGACTCTTTGCCGACTTGATCCCTGCTGTAGATGGGAAAGGCAAAAGCATGCGCTTTTGGGTGGTAGATTTGATAGAGCGAGTAGCAGAAGAAATTGCGGGCATTCGCGGAGACGGTGACAAAGGCATAACTTGAAGCAATGACATCCTGTTCATTATCATCGGTAACGGAGGAAGTGGTGAGCTGTCTTGCGAAACTGTGTCATCGACCCGGTCGACGTTGTTTGCAGCTTCTGAGGCCCAGGCGTCTGTAATGCAATTGTTTCCTATTTGCGCATTGGCAAGAGTTGCAATGTGGTCGAAGGTATCCGGATTCTCCCGGTTGAATTCTGATTCTGATTTCATCTTCTTGGACCGGCGAAGAGGAAGAGCGCGATATCCCTGAGGAGGCTTGACTTCTGACAAGCGAAGGAATGGAATTGCGATATTAATTCAGAAGCTTCGATAGGCTTTGCAAGTTGTATTGACCTCCAGCTCACCTGTCTGTCGCAGCAATCCCCAAATGATCTCGGGATGGTCAAGCACCGTCGACGAAGGCCAAAACGTGGCCTTTGAAGGATGAAGAGACCGAGGTTTGCGAATTTCCCTGTGAGAGCTATCCACCTCCAAACGCACAGTACGCGGATCCCTGATTTTGTTTCTTTGGGAGACTGTCGCGCAACTGCTGGACCTAGGCAAAAGAGCATGAATAGCGGTCCGATCCTCCTCCATGGCAGCACCGTGGTCCTCGACTTTGTGCGGAAGCGCAAGGTCGTGAGTACTCGAGTTCGTTTTTACAGCTGTGCAACCCGGCAAGGCGGCAGAGATTGTCTGGATCTCGAGAACTTCAGGCCCATAAGTCGCTGCGTCCGACAAACTGGTACTTTTCCCAGTGATAAGCCTCAGTTTCCCAGAGATTTCCAGATTCCCACGAACAACATCACCTTCTCCTCCTGTTCTCTTTGTTCGCGACGGTCCAGGAGACGCACAGCCGTGTCTTTCGGTAGTCTTGACGCGATATGCCAAGGGCGAAGATGTGAATCCCAAGTGACGCCTTTTTCCGCCCAGGGGATCCTTTCCTTGCCTTCTCTTGTCGGACGATACGGCATGGGCCAATCTTAAGGCGTCTCGGCCCGAGCGTGAGGAACGTTGATGGGAAGTCTTTTTTTTCGTCAACAAAGGCCTTTTAGTAGCGGAACTGGGAGAAACAAACAACAAGGGTTTATGGACTATTCCGTCAGCGACTTCTGAAGGATCTCCAGATTCAGATGAGCTGTTTACTACGGGGGGGACCCAAGGCGAATCGGTTGACCTTCGGTTAGCGGAAGGAATCGGAGGAAGCTGTATTTCGTTTAGAGGTCGTTCCCTGGGGTTTCTGATCAACTTTACGCTCTTGGTCTTGGTGGTAGGCAAGATGAAGTGGTTTCGGACCAGAGTAGAATCGATGGCAGCAAAAGAACGGATGTTCAAAGCTTTGCGGTGAATGGATCCAGGAATATGCTCCTTGATGGGCCTCGAGCCGAACACGAGCCTTAGATTTGGAATCAGTCGAAGCTTTGCTGTGGTTTCTCGTTCCGGCACGTTTTGCGGGTTCTTCCTAGCTTCTATACACACAAGAAAAGGAAAGTTTTAGTACCCGCGCATTGACAATCATGCCGCGGATGTGATCATCCCTTACTCTTTCTTGGAATATCTCCTTGGCGCGGCTGATTAAGAGTGACCTTAGGCATTGTATGTTGTACATCCCAACGAGCATCATGACGTTGTGGTGTTTCTGAGAATGTTTGTTCTGTCTTGCGCTTGAGACCTCGCTGCATAGGTGGAGACGGTGTAGATGGGGGGACTGCTTCCGAGGGTGAGGACGCAAAGTGTTTTTGGTTGACAGCTGATAAGTTTGGAGGGGAAAGTGCTTGGATGTTATCGGTGTCGTGCTCGGTCTCTTGCGTATGTTCGAACGGTGTCTGTGACTGCGCCTGATGCCATTAGAAGGACAATCAGCTACACCAACAACGCCCTGGTCACACCTCACTACTTACAATTACAGGTCTTGAGGAATCAAAGCTGTCCCTTGTAACATTAGCCGACTCCGTCTGAGCATCTCTCTCGCTTATCCGCGCCTCATCCTGCTCGTCCAGAGAAAAGTCTTCTAATACTTGTTCAGTATACGTCGAATTCAAGCGTCTCGGTATGGTTTTCTGCAGTTGGAAGAGATGGGAGTGAGTTGACATCATCCAAAGGCCCTGTCAATCACTTGCTCTTTTGATGGACATGATTTTCTGATCAACCGGGTGTTCAAGTGTGGACAGTCTCTGGAACGCCACAGTTTGTCGTCGATATCGACGGGGAGTATTCCGAACAGTGTCTGAATAGACCTGGTTGTCTGCGAGGATGTGATGAGAAACGATGACACGTCGTTGATGATTGGCAAGGACAGTAGAGGATAGGGGCTGGTGGGGCTGGTGGCGATCGGTGAGCCGCGCTAAGACGCATTCTGAAACGATTGCGACTTGACCCAAATGTTGATGCGCTAATAGCAAGTCTTTGGCAATGATCAGCCATGTTCGACAACACATGCATATAGACACTACTATACAACGATTATCGCAAGCCACGTCAGCCCATGATCGGACATGGCGTATCCTGGCCTCATACTTCTGATTGTCCCCGAAGAGCAGCTATGCGGATCTGTCGAACACAAGAGGGCTCAGCAAAGGAACGACGGACGACTCGATGGACGCACCTTCTCTGGCAGCTTCATCCAATAGAGTTCCTCCCTTTCGCCGTCCAGCAATTCTGCCTTCATACGATTCTCGTCATCAATTTCCTTTAATCCCTCCATTATCATTCTAGCATGCGCAGCCTTGACTACCCGAACGTGAGCCTGTGATTGTTCTGGTCAGTCCCCAAACATCATCCAAAGTCAAACCGCATTCTTACCGATATTTGTCCTTTCTTCCAATCGACATAATCTACTTTTCCACCTCTCAAGAAAACATCCAGTTTCCCTTTCAGCTCGGTCTTGTTTGTGTTATCGGGTAGGTTTTGTAGATAGAGCAGGCATTCGAGCGGATACGCTGCAGCAGGTGGTACTACTTCGCCGAGTGGTTGCGGCGATGACTGTTCTTCATTGCGCGGTTCTACGTGTTCTTGAGCGTCGCTTTCCGGAGCTTGGTTCGATAGGTCGTGAACACAAGCCTGGTATTGCAGATACTCTTTCCGCAGACTTTGTATCTCGTGGCTGCCTCGACGAATAACGTCAGAAAAAGGTTTACTGTACATGTCCACTGTTGCTTACATGGGTCTTGCTCTGCAGCCGAGTGTGCGAAGATGAACCCCCACGGACGACGGCTCGCTACCTCTGGCTTGTATTTCTACACCTGAGAGCGCCTTCAATGTCCTCGTTGCGGTCTCCTCGGCGTCAAAGACGACAACGACATGCCGCATGGAAAGCGGATCACTGCGGTTTACCTGACTCTGAGATGTTGCGTCCGCCAGGATGCTGCCGATTCCATGGACGATGTTGGAATTCACAAGACTTGAATCGATGCTAGACAATATTCGTAATATTCCTTCTTTTCCATAAGCGTAACGTGGTGGGACATTTTCCTTGAGAAAATATTTCAGTCTTGCACAGCATGATCCAGATAATGAAACTCACCAGGACCACGGAACTTTTCTGTAATTCCTCTTCTGTTCTTCTCGCCCTCTGCTGCCCTTCCAAAAAGTGAAACTCGTATCCTCCCCCTTGTACCTCCCCATTTCCCTGATCGTCTGGTATGGACCGGACCGTTTTCACTTTCGCCAGCCTGACTGTGTATAATCCGGACGCTTTAGCTAGAGCCATTGCGACCGCCGCCGGAGTGTAGCCTTTCCTCGAGACCAGCTGCTGCAATAAAAAGTTGATCGAGACATCTAAAGAATGATCGATGAGGACGGTCTCGCTATCTCGGTAACTGCCATGTACTAACAGCCTTGAGGCGTCCGGAGTCTGACCTTGAAGTCGTCTGATATCGAGCAGCTGGTGATCGTACAGGTGACTAGGGTGACAGCAAACCTCCAGTCATCTTCCTGTGCGGTCAAATCCGGGGTATGGTTTGCGACCGGCGCATGGTCGATTGTTCCAACAGGAAAGGGCTTGACAACGGAGTTTGAGGAACTGACTCGAGCGTTTTGGACTTTGCGCTTACCGATACTTCGAGGTACCAAGGAAAGCATGCCTGTTTAATAGATCAAACGGGCAGGTGCCGCCGTGCAGTGCCTGTATGAAGCTCGATGCTGAACCTCAAGCTACCCGTCAACAGCAAGAGCCAGAGCAGCTGCAAACAGCAAGAACACAATCGAGCTCTAGCTCTACCCTTCGATCGTTCTGAGCTTTGCATCCGGTAAGCTTTCGTGTTTCATCTTGCGACGAACAAGTCATCGAGCAGCGAGCAGAACAAAGGGCGTAGGTCAACTGGTAGGTATCGCACGACTAAGCCACACGGTCGGGATCTGGCAGCCAGCGTGGCTAAGAAGTATTAGCAGCTGCACTGCCACGGCCCATCAAGCAAAAGGTCGTCGTGACTTGGGATTCGCGCGTAGCAAGGACGGAGTTGGGGAGGTTGGCGATCGCCTCTCTTCGATGACCGAAGTTGCCCCAGAGGTAATCAACCGCTGGAGTGGTGAATAAGCTGCTGGAGGAGTAGGACCGGGTTGGCTAGATGTGAGGAGAGGCAAGGCCGGGCAAAAAGGAGTCAACGGTGAGAAAACGGATCTCGGGTGTCCAGCAAAACAACTTGGGCCCGGTCTGGGATTTGAACCCAGGACCCCCCGCATGCCTATTGAGTTGACACAACCCAA